>VDFB02105785.1:163117419-163181107 GCA_007258455.2 Sequoia sempervirens | reverse complement strand
CCCTTATTTTTGTTTTGAGATCTAACGGGAGTAAAGCCATCCTCCCCAGTACCACCACCCTGAATAGGACCCTTGCCCTTTTCCACCCTAGGCGGATTGCTGGGGGGCTATGAAGAGTTAGTCTCCAAAGGCTTAGCCCTTGGGCATCTACGTTGTAAGTGGCCATACTCATGTCACAAATGACATCTAAAAGGTAAGGTCTCATAGTCAAGCTGTTGAACCCATGAGTAAGAACCTGCACACACTTCTAAAGAGTTTGGCAAAGGTTTACTTAAATCAATTTCCACACAAAACTAGGCAAATGTCATTACCTTTTTGAACTGCATCTGCTGCGAAGAACTCACAGGTTTACCAAGCATTGAAGCTAGTAAATGCAAAACATCATCATGCCAACACTCGACTGGGAGCCTCGGCAATCGAACCCAGACTAGAACCCAACTAGGAATCTCCTCAGCCGGATTGAAGCCCGCATGCCATGGCTTGATAAACAAGCTCACCTGATTGTAAAAATAAGGGCCTCCTTCAAAAATATTGATCCTATCTGCCATGTAGTCAAACATAACCATAGTTATTTGTCAGGAGCCTAGTCTCCATCTCTCCCTCAACCAAGTCCTTTGGGCCCAGGCCTCCAAAAATTGCAGCGAAATCTTCAATCCCAAAAATTTGCAATATAGAGAGTGACGAGAGTAGTACTCAATATCTTCCACAAGCATCTTGATCGGGATCACAACATTCGGTCTCTCTTTGCACCTTTCTAGGCATCCGTTAATCTTTGGAAACCAAAACCCTCCTGTCGGTCCCATCTCATTCTTATCCAAATTCTGAGAAAATAAATTATTATCATAAAGTCGTGACCCATGTGGCAAGGGTTTCAAACCAAAAGTAGAGCAAAAATCCAACTTGGTTCCAAATCTCGACGACTCCCCATGCTCCATTGAAGAAAAGAAAAGAAACTCCACTAAACAACCAATCCCTCAAAAAACTTAGGGTCATTAAACCCCACACCAGGGTTAGCACCCCACACACCCCCACCAACAAGGATAAGCATGCAAGAAAAGAACCCCCACAGCTCCACCCTATGCCAACCACGAAACCCAACACACAATGGCTCAAACACCACTCCCCCCAACACCACAGCACCCTAAACCCCAACTCGCAACCCTGGCGAAGCAAAGGAGAGCGCCAAGAGACACCCCGTCCACCCTACCACAACACCCCTTAAGCACTTAAAATACCCCTCCCCATGCTTGCAAATGCACCCCACGCACCAATCCAGAGACCACGCTTCACATGCAACAGACGACTACAACATGCAGGCCGTGATCTATTGGTCACGGACCTTCAGAAACACAGCCCGCAAAGCATCCATCCTACACTTTATTCCCATAAATCAATTAAATTATTAAAACATAATAATTTAATTAAATCACTTTCCCCTAAACATGAATAATTGAATAAATTATTCAAAACATCATCAAAAAGGTCAAATCAAACAAATACAAATTTGTTTGCAAAATTCAAACATTATTTGCAAATTCTTGACTCAAAAGGATTAATTAATTAAATCAATTAATTAATTATCCTCACCCACTTTCATGATTGAGCAAATTATGATCCCTCGATTGCTCGATCTGATTGGCTGAATAATCCATCTATTTCTGATTGATTCATCTATTCTTCAATCCCACTAAAAGCTCCATTTATTTACTCAATCCCACTGAACACTCAAAATGATTTCTTCAATCACATCGATTACATAATAACAATACATTGATTATTTCCATCTAAATCCTCTCAATGTTTTTCAACCGTTAATCAAGATATTCTACTACGCGATCTCAAGCATTCATTTTGAAACAGAAAATATATATAACAACCATCTTCTTCCTAAAAACTGATGGAAGAATCAACATTTTTGCACAACAAAGTAATGCAAAAATCATAATCGACCTTTTGAAGCTTTTACATACATCTTTGATCAAACACGTCACATCTTTGAATCTTTTGGCTGCACAAAATGGAGGCTTTGCATTGATATAACTAACAATCCAACATATTTGTGAACACACTTTGACACAAGATGGTAAACCTACATTGTATTAAATTCATTGTTATTATTTTGTTTCAATCGCTTTTGTCAATTTATTATTCTTCGTAGTTTCATTTCGTGAGTAATGGGTATGAATCTTAGCTTTTGTTTGGATTAGATTAGTGTCAACTCAAGCATGTTATGATCTCTTAACATCATATAGATTTCCCCCTTACACATTCTAGCATACCCAATGGGACCAAGCGATCCTTAGCACTAATATTTTTTGTGAGTTCATTGGAGCAATTATAGGTTCTGAAACATGGTTACACTTTTCTAGAAATGTTGTTGACATTTTTTTCCATATAGAAGCTACAAGATTTTGACAGGGTCGCTATTGCACCTTTTTCAACCGCTTCTACACTTTTTTCAACTCCTTTTGCACTTTTTCTGGGTCACTTTTGACATAATAGGGTTGCTATTGACTGGCAGTCAGGGCTTTTATACCCTATTTTCAAACGACCATATCTTGGTCATACAGAAGTATTTTTTAGTGCTTTTTTTGAAAATGGGGTAGAATTTCATGATCTTTGCAATGGTGTAGGTTGTTTTCAATTTTTCTACAATTAAATTTTCTATTGGTGCACCTAAAGTTAACTTACATCGCAATTTGGTCTAGGTTGTAGGGTTTTGATGGTTAATCAATTGTCTAACCCTAATGTTTGATTGTGTGTTGTGTTTTGAAAATTTCTAACATCTCTTGTGCAACTCTTGCAAGATTTATGACACCTTTTTTATGAAAATAAATTAATGATTGTGTTACAGAGAAGGAAAACGGTGCAAGTCAAGATTTTCTTAGAAGCTTTCATAGTTAGGAAAATTTTAATTTGGTGCTTAAAATGAACACCACAAATCACATGCTTTTCAATTTAGTGCTTAAAAAGAATCTTTCAAAATATTTTTAGCTTAAGAAAAATTATGAATTGGTGCTTAAAAAGAATGTTCAATAAGCTTTCTAGATTAGAATAAACTTCTTAAATTGGGGCTTAAAAAGAATTTTCATAAGCTTTCTAGGTTAGGAATTTTTTTTTTCAATTGGTGTTATAAAAAGAACCCCACAAATCCACAGGCCTTTGGTTTGATGCTCTAAAAAGAATTTTCCAAATTTTTTTAGATTAGAAAAAACAATTCTTTTTGGTGCTCTAAAAAAAAATTATTTCCTGACCAATGATTTCAATATGTTGACGAAATGAGCGATTTCCTTTTGTTGACCAATTAAGATGTAAGGCTTTACAAACACTTCAATTGGTGATTAAAAATGAACAAAACTATTTTGGTTGTACATTGCAATACTTCTTGAAGTCTTAAAACATTTTGAAATTTTTGCACATAAAACACAAATTGATCTATTAAACACATTTCAAGTTTGGGTTTAAAATTAAATTGCTATGAATTGTATTGCATGCTTTGCGTGAGTGGTGGGTCAAGTGTGTATCCTCTCCCCTTGTGTCTTTGGTTGATCTTGGGTGAAGAGAAACACTTTGGACTTTTGCATCTTTTTTTTAGCCAAAACAATTAATATTGAGGCATTGTTGCTACTGAGACACATCTCATAATGGAGAACTCATCGAAGCATCCCTCAAGCATGTTCACCAATGCTTTATAAATAGTTGTGAAATTGAGAGATAGTAGCTTTAATCCAGGGTAGAATAACATGCAATGCCTAATCTAAACTCAAGAGTCTTTAGAGGCCCAAGATGGAACAATTGAAGAGCCTTAAGTGGCCAACTGGTGAATTGTATATTAGGGTGTTCATTGGTTGTCATTAAAAAATATTTGTAGAGCCCTATCCAGTTTTTATCATAACGTTCTTTGAAAATGGTGCATTAGAATTTATTTGTGAGATGTTACCTACCAAGTTTGACTTGTAATTGAGTTGTAGAGCTTAAAATCTCATTCTTAACATACTTCTACACTCTTCTGTAAAGTCGCATGTAAAATCATCCCTTCACGGCATTAGGTAGGCCCATTGACAAAAAGTGTACCTATTTTAGGAATGATTGTCTTTTATAAATGGTACAAAGGATCTTCACCAAACATTGACATCAAACATTTTCTTGAAGTAAAAATGAACATATCAAAATAAGTATTGAACATGGTTATGAAACACCAAACACTTTGAACTTGGTGTGAATACCTTGAAAGAGCCCTATGTTTGCACTCCCTAAAAGATATCTTAAACAAGTATCTTTGAAGGTTTTTGAATGTTTAGGCTTACATTTCAAGTCACATTAAGAACAAAGAAACCTTGGAAACTATAGCTTTAGTACTTTTACTTTCACTAACTTTGAGCTTTTGTGAAAGGAAAATTGCTTAAGTTATAGACATTTAGGGTTAAATAGTTTTTGATTGTTGTGTTGCATTTTATCACTTGCCAAAATTTCAAATCGGATCAAATAAAGTCATTCAAAACTACAAAATTATTCAAAGCTACTATCAAAATGAAAAACTGGGTAAAAACTAGAAATAGAGCCACTATTGCCATTTTTGTCACTTTTTCATGAGATTTGGTTGCAATTGCACATTTTCGTACTGTAGTTGCACTAAACATTGCCGCTTTTGACAAAATAGTCGCTATTGCACTATATTTTACCAAATTTTCCTAAAACAATTGGTTTTGACAAAAAAATCGCTATTACTCAAAGCAGTAGCTATTGTTCAAAATAGTAGCTATTGTTCAAAATAGTAGCTATTGTTCAAAATAGTAGCTATTGTTCAAAATAGTAGCTATTTCTCAAAATAGTAGCTATTGCTAAAAACAATTGCTATTGCTTAAAAAAGTCGCTTTTGCACTCATTTTTTACCAGTCATAAAACTTGCAATAGAGGCCAATTTTGAGAAATATTTCCAAACTTTTCCTTCAGAATTGGCCACAGTTGACATAATTTTATGTGTTTTCTTCAAACTTACCACTATTGCTTTGTTTTATGATGAAAATTAGAAAACCAATTTGAAACTGGTTACAAATTCTTTTAAGAATGAAACAACTAATGTCATAATTTACATCAGTACATCATCCATTTTCAAAATAAAACACCTCATCCTACTTTTAGAATTCAAAATAAAAACAAACTTGGATCATTCCTTCACTTAAACTTCTAAGATATCAACATTTGCTTGAACCTCAAGGCTAGTTCAAGTAAATTTCCTGCAACATATCCTATAGAAAAAGAAGTGAAATATTAGTTTAGGTTTTTCAACATTTTGAATCCCAAAAGTTAGCATCATTTCCAAAAAAAATTCACCAAATCAACACATCAAACATCAAACCTAGTTTTAGGATACTTGTCAAATTATAATACTTTTGGATCATTCCACTTGCGATCACTATTGTTAGGATATTGAACCTTGAACTTTGCTTGTCACCTCACAACTAGTGTAAGCAGAAGAAAAAAAATATCCCTCAAAAATGAAATAGAATATCAGTCCAAGTATTGTGCCACATTTGCATCCAAAAGATTAGTATCATCCTTCAAAATATCACTCATAATCTTAGGGTCTTTAGCATCAAAAAAACAAAGCATAGCCAACACCAAACAAACATTTTTCAAAAAGGCTTACACATCCCAACAACATGTTAACATCAATCTATTACGCAAATCACTCTTATCAAGGGTCACAACATCAAGTAGGGAAAATAAGTATACAACATCAAATTGACCTAAATGCACTTGAAAGAGAAGTTGAAAAAAAATATCAACAACACTTTAGACAGCATCACAAGAGTGAGTTACAATATCAAAAAGATAATGAAACTCATCAAAACAAAAATTCATATCATTAGTTCAACATGTTCAACATCTAGAAACCTCATACCAACAACTCCCATACTATGACCCTTCATACAATGCACAATATCAACAAGGGTAACAACAACAAAATCGGGATCCTAATGTTATGCCAAATGAATATGGATCTTCCTTCATTCCAACCCCCCAACAACAAAAAAACACACACCCACAAATGAACATCATTCCACAAACACCTCAAGATCCACATCAACAACACTTCCAATATCATCAAAAAGGTATGTGCAAGATCATGATGGGCCAAAAAGTGGCAATATGATGGTATGTGGCTGACGACCCTTTTTTTACCCAAAATTGGTGAAATGAAAAATGTTTTTAAAGGATATTATCAGTTTCCACCAATATAAATTATGCTTTACTTTGAATTTAATAAGTAATTATTATTGATTTTCTATTCAAATTATGATTAAAGTCCCGATTGATAGACTGATTGAAAAACATCTATAACTTTCAAACAGTATCACATTTATTGAATCCAAAACATGTGTCACATTCTATGCTTCACATACTATAAGATTAAAAAAAGAAAAAAATGAATTTCATGAAGTTTTGACCAAGTTAAGATGGTCAAACGTACGATTTTTTTTTTTAAATTTCTAATAAAAATTTCATAATTAATTATTTACTTGGAAAAAATCACAAAAAAATATGCATCACATCGGGACATGAGTCCTCTACTTATATCTAAAATATTATAAAAATATTATCATTTTATTGTGGTTAGGGTGGTTGACACCTACTTATTTTTTCCTTAAATTTAAGTACTACTGCATTGAAATTTCAAATTTTCACCAAATATATATATATATATTTTTAAAAACCTAGTAGTTTAGAAACTACATTCAATTTTCTACAGATTCTATTCTTACATATTTTTGAAATAATATAGATAACTTATTCAAATTTTTACGTTAGGTTGCTTAACTCTGATTTTTCTATTTTTTTTACCACTTAAGGGCCTATTTTTTCCATGATGATCCTGCACATACCCAAAACATTGATTCATATCAACAACAAAGTCTATTTCCACAAAATCAAGTGAATCAACAACATCAATGGTCACAAAATCAAAATCAAATCACCCAACACCAAAATCAAATCCAGCAACACTATCAAACCCCAAATCAACAATATCCACACCAAAATCATCAAGTACAACATCATCAAGACCATCAATATCAAAACCAACAAGAAATTTCATCTCAAATACAATAATCATCTCGACCACAACAAGCCTCACAATCCAACCACACTAATAATCCTAAATACAATCCTTTAGGGGAGCCAATTGAGGTTGTGTTAAACCAATTAGGCGATTCCAAACTTATCACACTTCCAAAACCGTGATGAAGTAGTGAACCTACCATCAAACTCCCATGGTACGATCACAAGGCCTATGCTAAATACCATGGAGTAAAAGGTCATGTGGTGCAAGAGCACCCAAGCCACACTTTTCAAATTTGAAGGTCATTTAGATGAGTCTAGGGAATTAAGAAAAGTTTGAGTCAAGGTATAATTATGCTAAATAAGATCTAAGAGACCATTTTCAATGTAACTAGGGTGATTTTTAAGTCATTTGTATATGGGGTCAAAAAGTTGCACCAAAAATGAAAAAATGTTGATTAAACAAAAGTTATTAAAATGTTGTTTTATGAATATGAAAGGTTTGGAAGTTCAAAAAATAGTTATGAATGTTGGTATGGTTAGGATTCAAATTTAAATGTTGTATAAAGCCCCTCCATGGCTCGAAGAGGGGTTGATGAATGCTGTTTTGAAGAAATTCCAATAAGAATACAAAATTTCCTGCATTTTTCTCTGTAAATTTGTTCTATGTTGGGACTGTACAAACTCGTATATATTGTTTATGCTTTGAAACTCATGATTATTTTTTGTAGCATGAATTAGTTTCCTTCTGAATTCATTTTGAGGGCCTATCTTCAAATCTTGTGGGAGATCTCTGTAGATTTCCGAATCTGCCTAGTAAAAACTAGTAGAGGGCATGTTTGAAGATTAAATAATGGAATGAGCCTTTCCACCTACTATGTTACTATGTTACTCCATGGAAAGGCATGTTGTATGTTATAATAGATGTTTATACGGTTTTGATTGCAAGGGAAGTAAGTTGAGTGTAATGGGAGTTGCCCTAGGGCTGGAAAATATATTTTTTCATGTGAAATTGGTGGGTTAGTGTTATGTTTTGATGAGTTGATGATGAGAATGAACTTGTGAATGTTAATAAAGTCTATGTAGACCTATTTGAATTTTTTTAATGCATTGTTTAAGTTTCAGAAGCCCAGGTAGTGTGATTTCCAATAAACCCTATGAGTTTGTATTTTAAATGAGGGTTTTATGGTGTAGTGATTTAGAAGCTTTAATCCTATGAAGAAATGTTGGAATTTGGTGTTTTGACACCTAATTATTGACTATTTGTGGATACTTGGTGAAAATAAGGTGTTAGAGCTTAGTACCTCCTTTGTTATTTTGGGCTAATTTAGTAGCCTTTGTGCAGGGCAGTCTATTGAATCTTAATGTTGGGACAAAGAAACTTTGTGAGATATTTTGGAATATTGTTTAGGGATCTTTGTGAAAACTTAATTTATGTTTTGATGGCCTCTGTATGGCCTTCTTCAAGAGATTTTGTGTAAAGTTGAGTTTGGAGGGCTACAAGCCTCTTGGGAGTGATTTGGAAAATTTGAGTTATTGTGATCAAAGGAAGATTTCATTGGTTGAGTGAAGTCATTTTGGTGTTGAATATTGAGTTTCTCCACCTTGTATTACATCAAAGTGGTATCAGAGCTCAAGGATAAGGTCTTTTATTGGTGATTGATTGATTTTTGTAGGTTGGAAGGTGAGAAGACAAATTGGTGAAGATGCCTCTAAAGGGTGTTGGTGCTGCTAGAGAGTTGCAGGATCTGAAGGAGAAGTATGCTAAGATTTTGGAGTCACATAATGTTGCTTTGGCAAGGCTTGTTTCCTTGGAGACAAATAATAGAAGAGAAGTGAATGATGAGAGTGAAACAAAGGAGGAAGATGAAGAATATGAAGATTTTGATGAAGAACTAGATCCTGAAGATTAGAGGATGGTAAACATACTTAAAGCAGTGAAAGGTGATTCTATGAAGGTAAAATTTGATCTTCCTTTGTATGGTCATAATTTAAATGAAGGGGAATTGCTTGATTGGATTGCTGCTATAGATAATTAATTTGAAAGTGAGGACATTTCAGATGAATAGATGGTGAAGGTGCCAAAAAAAAAACTTAAAGGACATGCTCTTCTATGGTGGGACTATGAGAAAGAAGAGAGAAGGAAACAAGGCAATTCAAGGATTACTTCTTGGGACAAGATGGTGCAAAAACTAAAAGGTAAATTTCTTCCAAAATATTATGAAGTTCAATTGTATAAAAAAGTTGCAAGGTTTCAAACAAAGAGAACCATATGTTAAGGCCTACACTAATGAATTTTATAAACTAAGCATAAGGTTAAGAAGGGATGAAGATGAGGTTGAAAAGGTGGCTAGGTATCTAGGTGGTTTGAGATTTAATATACAAGATGAACTTGTTGTTGCTAACTCCAAATCTGTTGAAGAGTGTTTTCAATTAGTAATTAGGGTGGAGGAAAAAATTAAGAGGAAACAAGAGAAATCAATTAGAGGAAGATCTGGTACTAGTGCAAGAGGAAGAGAAATAATTTCTACACCGAATCAGCCATTGGAAGAACAAGAAGGAGAAAATAAGGGTAAGGAACAAGGTATTGATGTTAGAGGTGGTTTTAGAGGTATAGGAAGGTTTAGTGCTGGTAGAAGTTCTAATGATTTTGTAGGGAGATGTTATATATGCAATAAATATGGTCATTCATCTTGGAGATGCCCTGAAAGGGTTGGTAGTTGATCAAGTGGTGAAAAAAGGATTGATAGGAGAGAAAAATTGGTTCAAGAAGAGGAGTACGAAAGCAATCATTCTACAAGTTTGAGAGATGCTAATGATGAGGAACACAATGTTGAAGGTAGCCAAATAGGTAGAACCTTTGCAAAGAAAGATCCTCTTCAAAACTACATACAAGTTCAAAAACA
Organism: Sequoia sempervirens; assembly: GCA_007258455.2. Classification (NCBI taxonomy): domain Eukaryota; kingdom Viridiplantae; phylum Streptophyta; class Pinopsida; order Cupressales; family Cupressaceae; genus Sequoia; species Sequoia sempervirens. Next base: position 163,171,139 of record VDFB02105785.1, on the reverse strand, counting down.
AGGTATACAAGATTGCAATTGATTTTGGATCAACTAAAAACATGGTGTCTAGTGAGATGGTGAACAAGTTAAATTTGAAAAAAATGCCTCATGAATTTCATTATAAAGTTTCATGGTTAAATGATGGAAAATATTTGTTGGTAAATGAGAAGGTTGTGGTAGATTTCTAGATTGGAGGCTACAAGGATAGTGTTTTTTGTGATATTATTCCTATGGATTGTTGTCAGTTACTCCTAGGTAGACCCTGGCAATATGATAGGAGAGCCTTGTATGATGGAAGAGAAAATACATATACTATAGTGAAGGATGGATGCAAGTTTGTTTTGACTCCACTTGTGGAAGATGAGAAAGGAAAAGAAAAAGTGATAATGTGTGGAAAGAAAGAGTTTGTTGAAGTTGTAGAAGAAGGAAAAAAGATGGGTACTATAGTTGCTTCAAAGTTTGAGAATACTGAGAAAATAGGTGATAAAATTGCTTCAGGTTTGTTGACAGTAGTTCCTGTTGTGGTGTATGGTGCAAGAGCACCCAAGCCACCCTTTTCAAATTTGAAGGTCATTTAGATGAGTCTAGGGAATTTAGAAAAGTTTGAGTCAAGGTATAATTATTCCAAATAAGGTCTCAAAGATCATTTTCAATGTAACTAGGGTGGTTTTTAAGTCATTTGTATTTGGGGTCAGAAAATTACACCAAAAATGCAAAAATCTTGATTAAACAAAAGTTGTTAAAATGTACTTTTAGGAATATGAAAGGTTTGGAAGTTCAAAAAATATTTATGTACATTGGTATGGTTAGGATTCAAATGTAAATGCTATGTAAAGCTTCTCCATGGCTCGAAGAGGGGTGATGAATGTTGTTTTGAAGAAATTCCAATAAGAATACGTTTCCTGCATTTTTCTCTGTAAATTTGTTCTTTGTTGGGATTGTACAACCTTGTACAGATTGTTTATGCTTTGAAACTCATTATGATATGTTGTATCATGAATTAGTTTCCTTTTGAATCCATTTTGAGGGCCTATCTTTAAATCTTGTGGGATATCTCTGCAGATTTCTGAATCTACCTAGTAAAAACCAGTCAAGGGCTCGTTTGAAGATTAAATAATGGAATGAGCCTTTCCATCTAATGTGTTAGTTTGTTACATGGTGGAAATTAATGTTGTATGTTAGAATATATGTTCATATTTTTTTTATAGTGAGGGAAGTAAGTTGAGTGTAATGGGAGTTTCCCTAAGGCTGGAAAAAACATTTTTTCATGTGAAATTGGTGGGTCAATGTTATGTTTTGATGAATTGTTGATGAGAATGAACTTGTGAAGGCTAATAAAGTTTGTGCAGACCTATTTGAGTTTTTTTGATGCATTTTTTAAGTCTAAGAAGCATGGGTAGTGTGATTTCCAATAAACCCTAGGATTTTGTATGTGAAATGAGGGTTTTATGGTGTAGCGATTTAGAAGCTTTAAGCATATGAAGAAATATTGGAATTTGGTGTTTTGACACATGATTGTTGACTGTTTGTGGTGAATTGGTGAAAGTAAGGTGTTAGATAGGTACCTCCTTTGTTGTTTTGGGCTAATTTAGTAGCCTTTGTGTAGGGCAGTCTATTGAATCTTAATGTTGCCACAAAGAAACTTTGTGGGATCTTTCGGTATATTATTTTGGGATCTGTGTTAAAGCTTAATTGATGTTTTGATGGCCTTTGTATAGCCTTCTTCAAGATATTTTGTGTAAATTTGAGTTTGGAGGGGTACAAGCCTCTTGGGAGTGATTTGGAAAAGTTGAGTGTTATTGTGATCAAAGCAAGATTTCATTGGCTAAGTCAAGTCATTTTGGTGTTGAATAGTGAGTTTCTTCGCTTTGTATTGCATGATCATAATGTATCAGAATGTGTTACACTCAAAAGACTCGTCTAAGACCTTATTGTGTAAGGAAATATTAGGTGTTGAACAAACTCTCCTAACGCCAAAACCTCAAGGAAGAATGCAGACATGACTTTAAATTTTGCAATTACAATTCAATAAGATACACTTGAAAAGAATTAACAGAAAAGAGAAATGGACACACACACAATTAGACACCAGATTTACGTGGCAAAACCCTTACATGAGAAAAACCCACCTCACCAAGAAAATCCTCTTTGTATTATAGTAAGGAAAATAACATACAAAGATTAGACTTAACTTTTTGATGTCAATTTTTATAGCAGCAACATTCACTGATCCATCTTGTACAGAACATTAATCTCACAATTCTCTCAAACGCATACAATGAACCTACTTAGATCAATTTGTGTTCAGTTGAGCAACCCTTTCATTATCTCACACTTCTCTCATCATCAACCATTACAGAGTGTAATCCATTTTCTTATGGTCTGTTTGTTTTCCACACAAGAATAGTCACAACTGTTTAAGTGCTAACGGTTCACATTCTGCTTCTCTCATTGGCTCAAACACACCACGTAGGACAGACGTTCGGTCAAAATTTTTAACTGAATTGCATGTCGGTGTGACACCAGACCGTGTCTCCCCGATGCCAAAATGCTTGAATACATAGCTATCGGTAAGACCAAAGGTACATCAAAAACACCCTACGAAGTCAAATTGATAACAAAACAAGTTTCCCCGATATCACAAGAAAACCAACTGTCCATCAACAAGACATCATACCGAATGCAAAACCATTGGCCAAACCAACTCTATTGGCAAGACTTCTCACTGATGTCCATTGCAGAACTATCAACAAGACCATCACTGTCGCTAGGACCTCCAAGAAGCTCAATCGTCGACAATATCCCACATTGACGCAGAATATTAGTAGTCATTAATTTATAAATAAAATCCCGAAGACTTTGGGTATCCATGAGTTAGTCCTTTTATTACCAAATTACTTGTACACCACATTTGACCATCACACCAAACTATTGGTCATTCCTTGTGGTCTCCACCATGACACACGTTCACTGCTTGTGTATTTTTGGAGAATCATCCTGGGAATCTACAATATTCTCAACAAGTCTCCTAGAATTCCAAGTGGTCCCCACATCCATCGGCTTGTTGCTCAATCAGATAAAACAAAAACTTACAACTTCCACAGTAGGTTAGGAAAATCTCGAACACCGCGACATTGAAGGAGATCGACTAGTCGGGAAATTAAGAAACTTTTGAACTGTGTGACAAGGTTCCAAGATTTAGGATTTGGGCAATAGGCTGATAAAGAAGACCAAAAAAGGGTAAATCCGCCAAGTCTTTAACAAAGATACAAGCTAGCAAGTTGAGGCACACTTTCCAACAATCTCCCACTTGACGAAGACTTATTGGCTTCCTTCAAACTCAAAGTTAATGAAGGTCATTGGGCTCCGAGGCCCATCAAACAGGCACACCACCTATACTTGTCTGTGCTCACTACTTTCGTCAATGCATCTGCAACATTTTCTAGAGTATCCACATATTCTAAAGAGACCTTTCCATCCTCTAGCATATCTCGTACAAAATGATACTGCAAATCAATATGTTTTGTCCTGGCATGGAACGTAGGATTTTTTTCCAAACAAATAGCACTCTGACTATCACAGTTCATTGTAATTTTCCCTGCATCAAACCCAATGTTAGAACACAAACGTTTTAACCAGATTGCTTCTTTACAGACATGTGTTGCTGCCATGTATTATGCCTTTGTAGTGGACAAAGAGACTACAAATTGCCGCTTACTCATCCAACTAATTGCACCACCATTCATCATGAAAATATATCCACTGGTGGATCTTCTGCTGTCAATGTCCCCTGCCCAATCAGAATCCACATAGCCTGGAATGTTGAGATTCCTCTGTGATTCAACCAAATTAACATGGTAACATAAAGCATATTTTGAAGTGCCCTTCAGATATCTGAACACTCTCTTCACAACATCCCAATGTGTCCTTCCAGGATTTTCCATAAAAAGAATAAATACTCCCACTACTTGGGCAATGTTTGGCCTTGTACAGACCATTACATACATTAAATTGCCAACTGCACTAGCATAAGGCACTTTGGTCATGTCCTCCATCTCAGTAGGATATTTTGGATAGTCTTCAATAGATAGCTTCGTTCCCTGCAAAACTGGAACAACTAGCTGCTTGCACTCAGTCATACAAAATATCTCTAGCACAGTATTAATATACTTACTCTGACTGAGCCAAATTTTTCTACTCTTTCTGTCCCTAGTTATTTACATTCCTAGAATATACCTAGCTGTACCGAGATCTTTCATTTTGAACTTTGCAGACAACTAAGATTTTAGATCAAAAATCATTAACTTACTATTGCTTATGAACAAAATATCATCAACATAGAGAGCAATAATAAGAACACAATCATTTTCAACTTTGTAGTGCACACAACGATCAAATTTCGATCTTACATATCCCAATGACAAAACAAAAGTGTCAAACTTTTGGTACCACATTCTAGGAGATTGTTTTAATCCATACAGAGATGTTTTCAACTTGCAAACTAGTTTTTCTTTACCTTTTTCCTCAAAGTGCTTAGACTGGCACATGAAAATTTCTTCTTCAAGGTTACCATGAAGAAATGTTGTCTTCACATCCATCTATTCAATCTCTAAGTCATATGCTACTGCAAGTGACAAAAGAAATCTGATAGACGTCGGCTTAGCTATAGAAGAAAAAATTTCTCTCTAATCAATTCCCTCTACTTGGGAATACCCCTTCACAACCACTCTCCAAAGCTTTCATTGAGGTATTTTGTCAAACAGTTATACCAAGCAGCTGATTGCCTTGTCTATGCTATCAAATTTTCCATGTCTCTAAAAATTGGAATATACTCCTCCCACATTGATAGATCTTTGAAACTATTTTGGTTTTCATCTCTATTTCTAAATTTACCTCATCACTGAACCTACCTCATCACTTATATTATGATATATTTTAAATGTTTCCTTCATTAGTCTACCTATAAGGGATTCTAACCCTTCTCTCCACTGTTTCAAGACTCTTTATTCAAGGCTAAGTTAGCAACATGGGGAAAGGTGCAACCTATCTTACAATCATGGCTCAAAATGGAAGTATGGACAAGGCATTTGAATTGTTTGACAATAATGTTTTCATATAAATGTATGCAAAATGTGGTAGCATTGACAAGCTAGTGAGCTTGGCAAGATAGTGAGCTCACTCACTAGCTTTCCAATGTGGTAGGGTTAAGAAGGTAGGGGAAACATATGCCTCATAGAAATGGGGTATCAAGGTGATATACATCACCATGAGTCCCCAATTCTATGAGGCATACGCTGCCCCTACCTTATCAATCATACTGCATTGGGGTCTCACTCACTAACCTGCCAATGTGGTAGGGTTGAGAAGGTAGGGGTAGTGTATGCCTTATAGAAATGGGGTCTCATGGTGATGAGTAGTAGGGGAAGTGTATGCCTCATAGAAATGGGGTCTCACAGTGATGTATATTTCCCATAGAAATGGGGTCTCATGGTGATATAATCGTACATCACCATGAGACCCCATTTGTATGAGGCATACACTACCCCTACCTTCTCAACCCTACCACATTGGTAGGCTAATGAGGTGAGACCCCATTTCTATGAGGCATACACTGCCCCTACTTTCTCAACCCTATTGCACTGGAAAGCTAGTGAGTGAGCTAGCTTGCCAATGCTCCACTATCCTTCCAATGCGGTAGGGTTGAGAAGGTAGGGGAAGTGTATGCCTCATAGAAATGGGGTCTCACGGTAACCGTGAGACCCCATTTCTATGAGGCATACGCTATCCCTACCTTCTCAACCCTACCGTGTTCGCAGACTGGTGAGTGGGCTAGCTTTCCAACGCTCCACTATTTTGCCAATGTGGTAGGGTTGTGATGTAGAGTAGGGAGGAAAACCTCAAAAAAACACAATTCAAACCCAATCCAACAATTTTTCAATTCATAAAACCCCAACTTGACCTTATTTCATCATACCTTCAAGCTTCTCTTGTAGCATTGCAAACAAAGAATTTTCTTCACAACTTCCAAAAGAAACTTCAAACCCACAAAAGAATGGGCATTTCAGATACCCATTAAGGCATATTTTATCATATCTTAAAATCTCCTAGGGTCACTTTGGACCATCAACCCCAAATCACTACTGCTATGCTTCCCCAAGGCCAAATTAGGCCACTTTTGCAAAAAAACTACTATGTAACCTCCACCGCAATCAAAAAACTTCATTCCCAAACATTGACCAAACCCCAAATACATTGAATCAATAAGTTATAACTAGAGAAGGGTATGTGCAGGATCATTATAGAAAAAATAGGCCTTTAAGTGGTAAAAAATTTGAATAAGTTATCTATATTATTTCAAAAATATGTAAGAATAGAATCTGTAGCAAATTGAATGTAGTTTCTAAACTACTAGGTTTGTTTAAAAAAAAATCTATTTGGTGAAAATTTGAAATTTCAATACTTAAATTTTAGGGAAAAAATAAGTAGGTGTCTCGACCACCCTAACCACAATAAAATGATAATATTTTTATAAAATTTTAGATATAAGTAGAGGACACATGTCCCGATGTGATGCATATTTGTTTCTATGTTTTTTCCAAGTATATAATTAATTATGAATTTTTATTACTACTTTTAAAAAATATAAAAACTCATATGTCTGGCCACCTTAACTTGGTCAAAATTTTATGAAATTCAATTTTTGTTTTTTTAATCCTATAATATGCGAAGTATAGAATGTGATGCATGTTTTGGATTCAAAAAATGTGATACTATTTGAAAGCTATAGATATTTTTCAATCAGCCTATCAATCAGGACTTTAGTCGTAATTCAAATAGAAAATGAATAATAATTATTTACTAAATTCAAAGTAAGGCATAATTTATATTGGTGTAAAGTTGAGAATCTCCTTTAAAAACCGTTTTCACTTCATCAATTTTGGGTAAAATAAAATTCGTTAGCCACATACCCATCATATTGCCACTTTTTGGCTCATCATGATTCTGCACATACCCAGAAATTCCTACCAAGTCCACAAACCACTAAACCCATTTTTTAGGCCTATTTAGGCTTGCACAATGAGGGTTTATAGAAACTATATCCTCCAAACCTCCAACCACTTTCCCAACACTTTAAACACATCATTTAAGGTCTTCCTATGCTATTCCAACCATCTCCCATCCTTTAACACTGACATATGTTACAAAAGATTCCAGTCTCAAGCAAAAAGGTGTGATTTGGTTATTCAAAAGATTCCAATGTATCGGTTTATGTCTACATTTTGTGAAAATATAATGTATGAGTATGCAAGGCATACCCATAGAGCCCGATGGATGGACACGCAATTCAAGCTATGCAAGGACACCTTTCTAGTTGGAAGTTGATACCAAAAATTGGCAAGGTAACAACCCTTTTTGTGAAACTCAGTTTATGGGGGACTTATTGTGCTAAATTGAGTGACCTCCAAATTTTTAAAGAAGTTGACTTCTATAATTAGGGTTTTGGAATGGGAAGAAGTAGATATAAAAATAGACTCTAACTAGGGAGATGCGCCAGAATTTAGATAAAAGACACGATAAACCTATCTTTTGGATATGATCTAAGGGCCTACTTAGTAATTTACCATGTCCTAGAATAACAAAATTTAAGGATCTTGTAGCATGAATAGTTCATTCAATGACATAAAATAATTATCACACCCATTTATTGAAAAGAAGAGTCAAAAGACATGATCTAAACTAGTAAATTTAGATTAAAATTATAGAAGTATGGTAAATAAACCATTCAAACAATAATGACATAGTGTAAATTTTATCAATAGCATAAGAAATCAAAGAGGTTGAACAATGGCACAATTTGTGAGTTCTTGTAATAATCTAAACAATAAAAGGCCTAGTGTCTTTCCAAAAATCTTGTAATTCTTAAACTAGTGGAACCTAAAGAACATGTAGCATGTAATCTTCGAACTCGGAACCTAGAACCTGTAACAAAGAGGAGTATTTATTGTGATCCTTCCACCGCCTGGCAAGTAGCAGTCGAAAAGAGTCTGAATCCTGAGCAATGATGTCGAGGAAATTATTCCCCTAAGCCATTGTAACAGAAAATATTCAGGCCATAGCATTTAGTCGTGCTCTATTTAGGTGTATCCCCTATGAATCATGGCAATGGTCCCAACAAAGTCTCATACAAACAAGTGTTGCCTCTTTCGATAGGCAGTTAGAACACGTGGTGGCATATCACAACCCATTGTTCGCTTCATTCCTTGCATTGAAGAAGCATGTGATGAAGAGACATGTAGCAACATTTTGCTGCCCACAGCCAATTTCCCCTTCGTTGAGAACTTGCCCTGAGATGACATATAGAAAAATGTCTACTATAGATTTCATTGTGGGGCCCACCAAATCTGTATGCGAATGAGAGCTACGTGGCATGCGGCGGGGATCGATGAGGAAGTGAAAGGAAGCAATCAAAATAACTTGTGGTGAAGACACATGGGAGCATTTTAGGGACCGATAGAAGAGCAAGGAGAAAATTCCTTTGGAGAGCGATGAGCGGAAACATGGTAGAGGTCGCAATGACAATAAAAAAGCGGCCAATGATATTTAATTGAAGGCATGGGCTGGTACTTAGACAAAAATAAAATCTGAAGGGAGCATTGTGAATTTCATATTAACATCTTCTGGTGACTATTAGGGTCATTTCACTTAGAGGAACAAGGAACCCAAAACTTTCTCCAGTTCATAGACTAGAGTGCCATCCATTGGCAATGGAATTAGAGCCTAGAAAGGGCTGCCTGCAAGGGTGGCCAATCATCTTTGGATGGTCTTAATATATTGCACAAATTTTCCTACGCTCCGCCTAGGTCAAGCTTTTCCTTAAAAGGCAGTACTTTAGGTAAATCGGCTCTGCCTCGCAATGGAAAAGTAGCTGTGCAAGAGGATGAATAACATCTTTAATGTCTATTCCAATAGGAGGATGGCCAAAAATTTGGAAAGCATTTAGTTCTTGCTCCTTTTCTTCAATTCTTTTTGCAATCTGCTCAGCTGTGGCGATTGACCCATCTTCAAGAAACGAGGACCGCAAACCCATCTCTCTCAGCTAGGATAAATTTTCTCACATCTCATCTAGTGTCTAGTTCAAAGTAGCTACAGTGGCTTTAGTTCGTTGGAAGGCAGAGTGGTAATGGATGAACTTGTTTGTCGTCTGGGCAGCAATATCCCGATCTTTGATCCCTGCTTTGGCCAAGTCTTCATCAAAGACCGAATATAGCTTGTTAAGAAAACTCTTTGCTTTAGGAACCTTCTCTAAGATGAACCATGGGAATTGTTCAATTTTTCTATGAACCTCCTAGCTCAATTTTGTTTCCTTTGAGATTAATCGAAGCGTTGGTTGCAGTGTTAGGTAGAAGGCTTTGACCTTTTCCCAATAAGAAATATATAGCTACCAAGCTAATGGGATGACGTTCAGCGAAGTAATGGAGGTTTGGAGAGAGCTCTTCGAAAGGGAAATCTCCACATCCTTTGAACCAATAACTTTTGTTAATTTCGTATTTCTCTTTTTACAGATATAAGTTGCTCCCTGAAGCTGCTTATCTCTTTATAGCAGTTCCCCTTGGCTTGGGAGTGGTTAGCCAATTTTGTGTCAAGAAAGGACTTTGCCTCTCAGAGCTGCTTTTCTAACTGGTCCTTTCGGCCTTCAAATTCTATATGATTCTTTTTCAATTCCTACTCATATAGAGTGCGATGAGCTGCTAACTCTTTATCCTTTTGTTGCATATTTTTCTTCGTAAAGGTCAAGTGGCTCTGACATTTTTGGTTCCTCGCTCGTACCTCATTGAGTAGTGTGGGGTCAATGGAATGAGACTTATTGAGTTTCTCCTGGAGTTTTCTCTGCTCTAACTCTTCTGCTCGCACCTTCTCAGACAAGTACACAACTTTTGCTTCTAGTGATTTCTCCTTTATTTCCAGGAAATTGACCCTTTCCTTCACAATCTTTAGTTGTTCCTCCTTTTTCTTCAATTGATGACCAGACTTCAGGAAGTCGGTCGTCACCACCCTTAGCATTTCCTCGATGAGTTTTACCTTGTCCTCTGGTTGGGATGCAGCTAGATCAAGCCCCATGGCATACATATCATAATCATTTGGTAGCATATCTCCCTGTGCTTTAACAACATTTGGGTACATGGTCGAAAAGATCAACATTTGTTGCACTTCATTATAAACTATATATGCCTTAGACTCTGCCTCCTTTTCATAATCCTTCACTTTTCGCTTTTGGATCCTAAGGCCTCACATTTTCTTTGTGGTTTCTCCTTGGGATATGAATTCAGATGGCGATTGAACTAGTCTACTAGTAGTAGGTGTACTAGGAGGCAGGGAAAAAGGGAATACAAGTGTAGAAGGCCCCTACATTTTCCTTTGTGGAAGATTGATAGTTTTTTGAGAGAAAAAGGGAACCTACCATAGTTCGGTTTGCGAACTAGTGGAAGGGCTCATCAATTGCTACGGTGATGGGGTAGTCATAATTGAGTCTGTTTGCTGGGCATACTAGGTTGGACCTGAGGTAGCAAAGGAAATAGGGGTGCCAATGGCAGCCGAGCTTTCAGAAAGAGAGGTGAGGAGAGATTGAGCAATGGTGGTTGGTGTTAAGGTTTGTGGAGGTGTTAAAATAGATGGCCCAGTTTGGGCGAATTGAGAGAAACCTCTCTCAAACGTTGTGGTAGGGGCAGAGAAGGTAGGGCCGACACTTGTTGTAAGGGGCACTGTAGACATGGAAGTGGGTGGTGCTTCGCTTATCGTTGGTTGTTTGGTTACTTCAAACTCTGAGCTCGCTGCAAGCACTTGACTTGTAGCATTTTGTGATCCTTCTCTTAGAATAGATTGTGTGCTATCCTTTAGCAGGTGAAGAGTCTTTGATCTCCACAATTTCTATAGTTTTTGGTTGTTGTTGATGAGGCACTCTTGCTGTTTTCAAGGCCTAGTTGAGTGTCTACAAGGCTTGTGACATATTCAGTTACACATTCTAAGTGACATAAGTCAGAAATCCTATAGACTTCCTCCTTTTCTGGGTGGAGGATGCTGATGTCTCAGCTTCCTCTTCTGCCTGCTCCTCTCCTTCATCAGGGTCATCACCTTCGCTAGTGCTTGAGTCAAAAATAGGGTGCTCATCATCCCAAAGCTTATCAAACTATTTATCTTCCTTTACACTTTCATAAGGTACATCAAACCATTTTGTTTCTTTGCGATGTATCCAGAAGGCTCTGATATTTTCATTAGTCCATTCTTCTTCATTCCTCAACTTATTGTACAGAGCCTTCCCCATTTTACGATTCTCATCATAATCTTCCACAACGAAATAGAACCTATTCCACAGTGGCCTAATGTCTTATGTGGGGATATGAATTAGGTCAACCAACAATTCATCTTCATCCTCTAGCAGGTTCTCTGCTCCTAGTAAGGCCAAGGGTTGTGAGTTACCTTGAGATGCTCATATGGCATATCATTGAAAGGGTTGTAATCCCACTTGTCACAGATCATTACTGACCCTAAATGGGCCAACTTATCTTGCAATAGTGGGTGTGTTTGATTCTTTTTCATGGCCATAGTTTTGAAGCTTTGTGGACAAGTGAAGAATCCCTTCTTCTTGACCTTTTCTCTGTTGCAGAAGGTGATGTCAATAATGCACACTTTCTGAAACAATTCAAGGGCTAGCACCATATTTGTAACACACGTTGGAAGGTGGAAAGGTTCCTAAGTGAAGCCTCACATTTAGATGAATGTAAAATCTGCTTCGTAAAACCAGTCACATCTTGGGGTGAAATTCTACATATACTCTATTTGAGTCAAGGTGAGTTGATTAATACCCTCCTCTCCTTGCAAATATTGCAAAATTGGAGACAAGAAATAATCCAAAAATGTGTAATAATCAAAAGTGGAAGAGAGGAGAGGGGCCTAGATAGAAAATGTTTTTTTCCTCCTCTTTTCGTCAAAGATAAACAACTTTACCCGCTTATCAAAGAAATCCAAGTTTTGATACAAAAACATATGAACAAGGTAAGAGAGAAATCTGAACTTCCGTTCAACTTGGTACTTGCTAATTTTCTCTATCATATCCTTTGCAAGGTGCTCTACAAAATCATACCAAAAGTAAGATTTTTTCCTATAGAATTGGAAGCCCAGGCCCAAATGAAAAGTCTGCACCTCTTGGTCAGTGTCCAAACTAAAAACAAATGCCATCATTGAAAAGACATCTTGTAGGTCTTCTTTGAAAGCGATGTGTGGTGCAAGAATTCTTGGCAGCTTCTCTCTTTTTGCTTCAATCCTTTGGGTTTCTTCATTATAAAATTTCAAAGCCTTATTCCTAGTGGTCCATATATGATCCCCTTGTTTAGGGGTGAATGTATCCACTTCCATCCCTCTTTGCATAGGATCTGGAATACACAGTATATTCCAGATGGCAGTCGGGCTAATGTTAACTGATAGAGTCTGATTCTCAATAGTGCTAGTACTTGGGTTGAAATGCTTAATGTCCACACTGACTAACTCTAGGCAGTAGTGCATAGATGGGACCATATATTGAGGAAGCCTATTGAACCATACCTTTTCTGCAACCAAAATTTCCCATTTGGACACCTTCATTCTTTTGCAAGTTGCTTCCCTCAATCCTTTAGGGTTCTTTGCAAGAAAGGGATCATGAACGTTATACCAATCTTCCTTAATTAAGTTCTAGTCTCTGTAGTTTTTTGTCTTTTCCATCTCCTTTGTGTTTTCCCATCTTGGCTTTTAAGGAATACCTAGTGTAGCATAAGAAATATTCTCAAATACATTAACTATTGGTGCTCCTTACTAAGCTTTAGCTAAGCTCTGCGTTGCCACTTGCCTAACTTCTTGGCTTGAACTTTCTACCATTGTTAATTTGTAGGAAGCTTTTTGCTTTAGCTTGAATTTTTCTGCAACTTTACTTCAGCTCTAGCTATGCACTAGGAAATTATTTTTCTTTAGGTAGTGTATTTGAAAAGACCGTTTAAGTGCCTACAAATTTCACATGCAATACTTAGCTATTTTCTTTCAAAGTGGTAGACAAGAGTTACCTTTTTTGCATTTAATTTGGCATGTATTGCCAACCCTTTGGCTTGTGCGAGATGCATTACTTGTTGTTTTGATTTGACAAGAATTCATAAATATAATTAGCAACCATATATACAACGTGATTTTCTTGGAACTTGAGTTGATGCCTTGCTAGCAGATTAAGCATTCGTATGTGTTGGAAATTAATATCCCAAAAAGAATGATTAAACCAAAGATGCAATCAATATTTGAAAAGATATGAGCTCTGCCTAGAAATAATTAAAACTCCTAGAGAATGACACCTCAGTCCTTGGTTGTGCGTAACACTGCCAATTACTACCACTAGCTTAGGCTAATTAATTAGCCCTTATTATTTTTGCACACAACAAGCCATACTCAGCAGATGCAACTAGGTGGGAAATTCGAGCAAGCCTGGGTAGGATTTTCAAGTTGGTACTTGATTAACATTATGTTTATGGTAAGAAAATTACAATGCATTTCCTCACTTTTTCTATAAATAGGCATCTAAGCAGTAGTGAAATCACACTTGGCGATTAGAGAAAATTTGGTATTAGGTAATTGGTTTACCAGTTTAGTATTTGCAGTGTGTAGCATTCTCATAGGCTAGACTTAGGTGCTTTGTAGGGATAGTTTTAAGGTATTCGTAGAGAGTCTGACAGGATAAACACCCCAATTAGGCTAGTGTCACATAAGTCTCAAACTGCCTTCTTAGGTGAGATTTCTACCAGGTGCTTAAAAAGGATGACGAAGAACAAGAACTCACTGTCAATCATAGCCATAAAATGGGTCTTGGGATGGGATTTCCTTGAGTATGAGGACAAGTATAGAGTTAACACTGATGTGTGCTCACATTTTGTTGCCTCCATTCTAGATATAGAAGTTTCTAAGCCGTTGATTTTGCGTTTGGTGAAGTAGATTTTCCACAAGAAATACCTGAACTTGAGGAGGTCATTGCAAACGTTGCACATGGTGGGGGAATTTTGACTGCGAGTGACCTTCAGAGGTTTATAGAAGAGGACACAGTTGTGTCGTGGCTGCCATTTCTGAGTGGCTTTCACCTCCAAACACAAGTTGAGCACTGCCAAAGGGTAACTCAAGACTTCCATTTCCTGTTCTGCATGTACAACGTGGTGTCATTCTATGACATTGACTGGTACACAGACTTCAGGAACTTGGTGTTCCCTCTGTCTGCCTTTGCTCCCTTGGATGATACTGCTACTGCTGATAATGCCCCTGTTGATGAGGATATTGTGGACATTTTCATTGATGAGTCCATTATTGTTGCCCATGCCATGAACTAAAGACTTGTGTTTTTTCCTTTTGCTTTCTAAAAAAATCATAGCAATTAGTCTATTTTTTGTATACATGCCTGAAAAAGGATTTTCATAAAATATATAAAAGAAGTAGAAATACTTATATGCTTTTAGAAGCATGGCCATTAATCCATTTTTGAAAATGTAAATACCAAAGCACATATATAATGAAAATATATCTTTACATAACCATCTTGTTGTCTTCTCTTGGTTTCTGCAACTAGGTCATCTTTTCTTTTTTCAGCATGTATGTATTAATTTTGCATGTGGGTGTTTTAATTTTTCTGCTCTGTTCAACTATGAGTTTAATTCCCTTACTCTCTACAATAATGGGTCACTTGTTCTTTTCTGCCTCGAACCATAGAATAAATAAAAAGACTAGGCAACAAAACAAAAGGAAAAGAAGGGAAAATCATATAAAAATATTTACATGGGTATGGTAAGCAAGCTTAATTGAATAATTTCAGGTGAACTCCATTGACTAGAATCACGAGTGCTTCTTTTTCCATAGTTTCTAACTCATATGCATTGTTTTCTTTGCATTGAATTATTTTGAAAAGACCTTCCCAAAAGCTGTCAAACTTCCTATGCTGATCCAGCTTCAAAGCCCTTTCATTATATTTTAGCACTAAGTCTCTGCACTTTAGACCTTGGCTGAACACTTTCTTGTTAAACCACCTTTTAACCACTTGTTGGCAATTAGCCATGGCTATTAGGGACTTATCCCTTTTTTCTTGTACTTCTAGCAACTCGACTATCTACACCTCCATTGCGTCATTTTGTTCTACTTCAAGAGATTTTAGTAATTGTAGCACCAAAATCTCCATAGAGATAGGCAATAATGCCTCTTTTCCATAAACTAGCTCATATGGTCAAGTCTTGAGGACTTGCTTTGGAGTTATGTGATCTATCCATAGTGCTTCTCAAAGGTTTTTGTGACACTCCCTTTGATATTCTAACCCGATTATTTTGAGGAGTTAGACCAAATTTTTGTTTGTAGACTCGGCTAAGTTGTTCCCCTATGGGTAGTAATTTGATGATGTTTTAAGGAATAGGTCATTTGTAAGTTTAAATTGACTTACCTTGGAGCCCAGGAAAGCTTTAGCATTGTCGGAGATGATATTTTTTGGTGGGTCAAATATCATCACTAGTTCTTCAAGGAAATCCACTATCTTTGCCTCTATCACATTCTTTAGTGGCACGGCTTTAGTCCATCTTGTGAAGTAATCTATGGCCGTTAAGATCCATTTATGTCCTATGCTGGAGGTTGGGTTAATCATTCCAATGAAGTCTAAATCCCATTGTACGAATGGCTCATCAACCACTATTGGATTGAGAGGCATTGCAAAATTCTTTCTTCTTCTAGCAAAGAACTGACATTCCTTACAAGTCTTTACCAAGGAGTAGGCATCATGAAATAGCGTTGGCCAAAAGTACCTCACACATGATTTTGATGGTGGCAGTATTTGCGGAGAAATTCCCACCTACGGGACTATTGTGGTAAGTGTCGAGGATCCTTTTTGCTTTCTCTATGGTAACACATTGCAATAGAAGGTTGTTAAAATTTATTTTGAACAAGATCCCTTCAATGAGCGTGAACCCACTATTTTTTAGTTGGTATAATCTCGTCCTATGAGAAGGAAGGCCAGGAAGATATTTCCCTGTATGCATAAACCTTACTCTGTCTATTGGCCAACAACCATCAGACTCTGACTCATTCATTAGGACTAGTTCTAGCTTCTCCCATATCTTCATCGTGCACAAGATACTCGTGCAATCCTCTTCCCTGAACACTCTTGGTAGGCTTGAACTCAATGTTGTACTTGAGGATCTTGGTGATCCAATTGAATCTCTTTTTTATGATTTCTCCTTCCATGATGTATTCATGCACACTAGAATGTGTGACATAAACAATCACCTTATTGCAAGAGATTAGGTGTTAGAACTTCTTGAGTCCCTTAACTATTGCAAATTCTTGCCTCTCTACAAATTTGTAGGTTGTTTCATATTCCTTTAGGGTCCTAGAGTGAAATGCTATCGGATTTTCTCCCTTTCCCTTGTTATATTTCTGAGTTAAGACAGTAGAAATGCTTGACTTGCTACTGAATACATACATTATGAAGTCCTTTGATAAGTTTGGGTTGACCAAAATAGGAGCGAAAGAGATAGCGTCCTTGAATTTCTAAAAGGATTCTCTAGCCTTTTTTGTCCATTTAAATGTTTGATCATTTCTCAACATTAGTGTAATTGTCCTAATTATTCCTACAAAATCATAAATAAATTTTCTAATAAAATTTATCTTCCCTAAGAAGGAGTGGACGCCTTTCTTATTGACCAAAAGGGGAAGCTCTTTGATTTATCTCACTCACTCAAGATCAATTGAAATTCATTCTTTGGATACTATGTTCCCTAGTAGTTTGCCTTGCGGTACTCCAAAGACACATATTTTTGGGTTTAGAGATATCCTAAACTCTTGAAATTTCTTGAAAACCATCTCAAGATGATCAAAATTATCATCCTTGGATTTGGAGAACACCACAAATCATCCAAATAGATTAGGATAATCTTGTTAATTAGTTTGCTGAAAGCAATATCCATTTCCCGCTTGAAGGTAGCTCCAACATTTGAGAGGCCAAATGACATCTTAGCATATGCGACCATTCCCCGCTTGGTAGTGAATGTTGTCTTATGTTGATCCTTGTCTTTCACTTGGATCTAATTGTAACCAGACAAACCATCTAATAGGAAGAAAATCTCTGATCCTTCCATTATTTACAAGATTGACTCCATTGAATGTAGTAGGTAATGATCCTTCAGAGATGCTTTGGTTAGCTCCCGAAAGTCTACATATAGACAGATATCTCCATTCTTCTTTCAAACTAGGACCAGGTTGGATACCCACATGCTATGCTTAATTGAGAAGAAAATCTACAACTGGATTAGCTTTGTTAATTCTTGCACCATTAGTGCTTCAATTTTGGGATTGACTGGCCTTTGTTTTTGACGGACTAGTTTTGTGCCTTCCACCAACTCTATTGTGTGCTAAATGATATTAGGATCATATCCCTTGAGGTCATCGTATGACTAGGCCACCACTCCATGTTTTTCACATAAGTCAATAAGCATTTCTTTATCGTGATGCAGGACATCCTTCCCGAATTTGATCTTTCTTCCATCTTTGACCTGAAGATCGACATAGCCACCTTTGTCTGCTACAAGCTTCCTTTTGTCATTTCTTTCATCATCAGAATCAAAAAGGTTTTTGAGAGTGACCAATCCTTTTGGAAGCTTGTTGGAATCTAGTTGGATGATTTGTCTTTCATAAGCTTCGATGATTTTTGGTTGGAGTTGGTCATCAAATTCTCCCAATTGTTGGATGAATGAGGAAATGTGTTCATCACTGTGAAACACTTGCCAGCTTTGGTGATTGTCTGGAATGGCTGGTCGGACTATGACTCGTACCGAGTGTTTGTTGTGAATGAGTTCAGAGGTAGGATCAATCTGGGATCCGATTTCTACCATGTGATCTACATTCATATTTTGTTCTCAGGGCACCATCTGAATGTTTAAGGCTTCAAAACCCTCAATTGGGTCCCAAACTCAGTGTCTATAGGATCACATGTGGACATTTTTTGCCACAAAATTTTTGCAGACTTGATTGACCACTATTTTGGAGTCTCGAAACACCATTAATTTCTTTATGCCCATACATTATGCAAGGCTTAAACCTTGCACCAATTGTTCATATTCAGCTTCATTGTTCGAACAAGTGAATTAAAAATATCCCGGCTCCTAAGCCAACTTTACATCTTGCTCTATCAAAGTGCAACATCCATAGTTATGAGGCTTGACTGCTTTTAGATTCTTTGAAAACTTTCAGGAGCACTTGATCTTCATCGTAGATGACATAGGTTCCCAACCTAGTAACATGGTAGTTGTTGAAAGGGTCGGTATCTATATGTTCGCTCAAGAGAGCATCTTCTTGATCATCCCGATCTCCAGTCACTTTTTCATCTTCTAGTAACTCAATGCAATACATTTCTTGCTTGGTGATAGAGGTATGCATGTCTTCAAAGTTAATCATGACTTCATTGACTACATGTTTTGAATGTAAAGCTTCATATTCTATCTTTATTTTCACACCATGCTTGGTTCTAAGGATCAAATGGGACCAATCCATGGCTAGATATCCACCCACTTTTGAAGTAAATTCTCGAGATAGATAGAGGCCAAACATGGGGGGAACATCTATGATCATAGTGTCTTGCAACACTGTGATACTAGGGCAAGCGAATAGGGTCAAGGAGAGTGCTTAGATGACACCTACAGTTTTGACTCTATTTCAATCAACCTACATCACTCCTCTTTTTAAGGGTTCATAGCTGAGTCCTAAAGTTTTAGCTATTTGTTTAGGAATAATTGTCGTGCTAGCACCGGAATCAATCATGGAATTGTGTAATAATTTCTCCCCTATAATGAGAGTTAAGAAGAAGGGTTGAGGCTTTGTCTTATCTCTTACTTCAGCAGGGGCTTCCACTGTGCTATTTGTAAGAACTTTGGTAGAACATGGTTGATCAAAAACCCTTTCCTTGGGAAATTGCTCCATCAACATTATGCTAATGTCTTCTTGGAGAGCCTTCTTTAGTAGTGTCTTCTATTCGAGGATGGCTAGAATATCCCACATAGACACATTAGTAGATGACTTTTTCAATTGTTCTGCCACATTGAACGATGGCGGATTGGGAGGTTTATGCTCCTTAGCTCTTGTTATAACAATTTCCCTTTGTGGTAGGCATTGTGGCACGATTGCGAAGGTATTAGGGGTCTAGTCAGAAGCACTTTTAGGTTACAGATTGACTAGTTTTAGGACAACTCATTTTCCTATAAATCTCCTCTTCGAGCGATTGTTGTAGTTAGACAATACTTGCAACGTTTTAGATGTGGATGTGTCATTGGAAAACATCGCCTCTTCTTCTTCTTCCATCCATGAGAAGAGTGCATGATCGGGAGCGATGTCTGCTTCTTGCTCCAATGACATCCCCTACATTTTTTGTGGTGAGCATCACATTGTCCATTTGCGAGGATGTATACACATAGTTTTTGGAATTTGATGTTGCGCCTTGGCTACACTACTCTGCCAACTTTTTTTGTAGGTTGTCGCACAGACAATTTCAAGGCATATGTGAATCACTGCAAGGGAAGCACCAAGGGTTGGTGTCATCTATCAAATATTTTTTCCCCACAGTCAGCTCTTTGCTCAAACTTAGATTAGCTCTATGTAGCAAGGAAGGTACCAGTACTATTTGATTTGTTGTTTGCACCTGCGGATTGGAACATGCACCTCCTTGGAATTGGTTTTGTTGGTAATAAGGTTTCCCACCTTGATAATTCTGGTAGCTCGGCCTCGGGTGTGTTGCCTAGTTTTGATTGATGATAGTTATATCATTGACAATAGTCTACAACATTTCCTTGAACTGCCTCATCTCCTCCTTTGAAGAGTTGGATGTAGAGGTGACATTCTGCAACATGCTTAGATATGTGTACATGGATTGAGGAGGATTCGTTGCACTGGTAGAAGGCATCTCTTGAGTAGGAAGCGATATTTCTGGGAATATAGGAATGATGGGAAAAGGTGGAAATTTCTCGACATCTATCAAATTGTTCTCTGCATTAACGACACTATATGTGCCTAACAGTGTAGTTTGGTTGAGAGGCCGGATCATCATTGGAATGTCAGGATTGATAGACTTCAAGTAGAACATGAATTCCAAATTCAGAATTGGGCGGATATCAACCTAAATCCTCTTCCAATTGGTATGGAACTGAGCATTGAAGTCAACCATGGCTTCGTGCGGGGCTCATGTTATGATCGAGAGCTGATAATATAGCGAGGATTGGTCTCCTTTGTTTGAGAATCTCTAGTAAAAAGGATCTCCAAGCTCATCCCAGGTACTGATAGTGTTTTCTTGTAGCGTCTAGTACCAATCTAGTGCCTTGTCTCTAAAAGAGGCTGTGAGCAACCTTAGCGCTATATTTTGGTTTGTAACGCCATGTACGAGACATACATCTACAACATCTTGAATATATTTGAATGTTGTTATTGAGCCATCACTGATAAATTTAGGTATAGCCTTTAGGGCAGAAATCAGGATAGCGGCCTAGATAAAATGCACTACTGGTGCAACAAGGGGGCTTCCAGTGTCCCATGCCACATAATTTTTGTTAGCGGTAGACAACATGGCTAGCGGAAAGGGAGGAGGAAGCAAAACATTCAATAATTGGGTCACAGGTTGTATTGTCCCTAATGGTGGTACTAATAAACTAGAGTTAATTGTTGTTTGGGACCTAGTAATAGGTTGATGGCTCAAACACCCTTCTTGAAACTAGGTTCATTGAAGCTCAGTCCCATCGGACGTGCCAGGAGAAAGAAAAACTATTGATGCCAAAAATTGGCAAGGTAACAACCCTTTGTAGGAAACTCAGTTTATGGGGGATTTATTGCACTAAATTGAGAGACCTCCAGATTTTTAAAGAATTTAGCTTCTTCTATAATTGGGGTTTTGAAATGGGAAATGGAAGTAGATATAAAATTAAAAACTCTAACTAGGGCCATGTGCCATAATTTAAATAAAAGGCACGGTAAACCTATCTTTTGGATATGATCTAAAGGCCGCTTAGTAATTTACCATGTCCTAGAATAATAGAATTTAAAGATTACCACATGAATAACTCATTCAATGACATAAAATAATTATCACACCCATTTATTGAAAAGAAGAGTCAAAAGACATGATCTAAAATAGTAAATTTAGATTCAAATTATAGAAGTATGGTAAATAAACCATTCAAACAATAATGGCGCAATGTAAAGTTTATCAATAGCATAAGAAAATAGAGAAGCCAAACAATGGCATAGTTTGTGAGTTCTTGCAATAATCTAAACAATAAAAAGCCTGGTGTCTTTCCAAACTTCTTGTAATTCTTAAACTAGTGGAACCTAAAGAACATGTAGCATGTAATCTTCGAACTCAGAACCTAGAACCTGTAACATAGAGAAATATTTATAGTGATTCTTCCACTACCTGGTGAACAGCAACCAAAAATATTTTGAATCCTGAGCAATGATGTCGAGGCAATGATTCTCCTCGACCATTGTAACAAAACAGACTCGAGCCATAGCATTTAGTTGCCCTCCATTCAGGTGCATCCCCTGCGAATGATGGCAGTGGTCCCAAAAAATTCTAATGCAAACAAGTGTCACCTCTTTGGATAGGTAGTTAGAACATGTGGTGACATATCGCAGCCCATTGTTCACTTCATTCCTTGCATTGAAGAAGCATGCAATGAAGAGATGTGTGGCAACATTTCGCTTCCTGTGACTGATTTCCCCTTCCTTTGTTGAAAACTTGTGCTGAGATGACACTTAGAAAAATGTCTGCTATAGATGCCGCCTATGGGGCCTACCAAATATTTATGTGAATAGGAGCTACATGGCACACGAGAGGGGATTGATGAGGAATTGAAAGGAAGCAATGATAATAACCTGCGGTGAAGACATGTGGGAGCATTTTGGGGACCGATAGAAGAGAAAGGAGAAAATTCCTTAAGAGAGTGATGAGCAGACACATGGCAGATGCCATGGTGACAATCAAAAAGGGGCCAATGATATTCAATTGAAGGCATGGACTGGTACTTAGTAGAAAACAAAACCTGAAGGGAGCATGGTGAATTCTATATTCATAGAAGCATAGTATCAATGGTTGACTTTGTAGAGAACTACACTCTGCAGCCACAAAGTGAGGTGTAGTCACAATATTACAACTCCACATAGGTTTTGATATTTGTGCACATAACATTGATTCATGCAATTGATAGTACATAGGACCAAAGGAAGGTATTGAGGGAGTATCACTTTTATATTAGTGATGATCGCACACATTCTCCAAAGTTCGTGCAAGGTTACTTCCAGATGTTCTACAATGATTTGTCTCAGAGGGGCATATCATACGGTCGACATATAATATGGTTGGATAACTATGCAACATAGTTCAAGAACTCATGCATGTTCTACTGGTTGAGCAGGATGCATGTCATTACAGGTGTTTAGCATATGTGGAACTTTTGTGAGGTTGGGCATGGAAAGGGGGAGCATGATGGTGCAAGAGCATGTGTGAAAAGAGCATTAGCAGAAGAAGAGTTAAATTCTAAAGACAATGCAAAGTTGATAAATGCAAAATCAATTGTCAAGTGGTGTAATGCTTCAATGGGTCCAGGTAATGAAGGTACGTCTTCAATTCATAGATTTTTTTGGCTGATGGATGACACTAACATTGCACCATTTGAATATTAATGTTGTACACTAACATGATCGAGTGATCTACACTCTTTCCTTACCTCAGATGTAGGTTCATGGAGTATCAATACACGGAAGATGGCGTGCTTTTGTTCTTCATGTACAATGCAAGCCTGGAATGATTGTGAGTCAGAGGAGTGGGTTGAAAAATGGTTGAAGAGTTATCTTATCCCACTGCACATGTATCACCCTCTGATGGCATTGAAACTAACATAGATGGAATCATCGGTTGAATTTGACCATGTATCAGATCTAGTTCAGCCAGGTAATATATCTACTTTCTTAGTTTTTGAAATTCCTATTATTATCTTACTTTGTGGTGTATTCGTAATGTTGACTAATTTCAAGAGATTTTTTGCACATATCAATGTAGGGAATGTTTATGTAGTTATTGCAGATGAAGACAACAAAGATGGAACAAACTATTACTTGTGTTGTTGTGTTGAGGCCGAAAAGAAATTGGAGGCCCCAATTATAGATGGAGAAAATATTGAATACCCTACAGGCTCAGTTGTTGTTACTAGAACGTGGATTATAAGGTACCCACATTTAAGAGTGTTAAATATTGGCTATTTCAGGACTTTGACACACATTGTAATATTGTTCATTACTCAAACCTTCCCGTAGCATCCAATGTTCATTTGACCAAATATGGGGGTAGACCTTTGAACAAGACCTTGTGGAAGATCTATGAATTTGACCATTAGGCAATACTTGAAACAATAAAGAGTAGAGTATATCTAGATGGTTTGTTGGATTAATTTGTAAGTATGTACATTGGTTCTTATTAATTTATACTTGTATGAACATTGATTTATATGATTCCAATGCTATCATATTCTTTACTTTTCCTATTTGTAAGTAACCTGCTAAAAATTGATTGGTTTCCCCTTGCATAAAATGCAGATTTATGAGCCATCCAAGAGAATCTTAGCCAAAAAAGTAATGAAACATCCTTATTTTGATGACCTTGAAAAATATCAATTATGATTTTAAGCCATTATTAAAGTGCATGCGAAGCTTGGTGAGGGAATTTCAAGTTATTCTATTCACGAGAGGTGTTGTGTGCAATAGGTATCTTGGAACTCCTAGTGAAGATGCATTACCAGGAGTGACTAAGTTGAGAGACTGTCATGCCTATCCTCAATGGAAGCATCAAATTTATGCCTTGTTGTTCCTAAGTTGGAACCAAATGGTGTGGATTTGTTGTTTGTAAGTTCCATCCATTTACTTTCATTTCATTTTTATTTTGGATGCTCTTTATTTTTTTTCTTTTACTTTGTGTATTTGTAAGTAAACTAATGAAAATTGATTGGTCTCTCCTTGTAGAAAAATGCTGATTTATGAGCCATCGAAGAGAATCTCAGCCAAAAAAGCAATGCAACATCATTATTTTGATGATCTTGACAAATCTCAATTCTAATTTGAAGCCATTATAAAAGAGTGTGTGAATCTTAATGAGGGATTCTCAAGTTATTCATTTGAAGTTAAACTCATCATGAGCACCTATGATGTAGACATTATAAGAGAATCTCAAATGTATGAGTGACATTGTAAAAGATCTGTGAGAATGGAATACCTAAGGCATTGTGCCTATGGTGCAAGGCACCTTGGCCTTCATTTTGTAAAAGGGGTTTAGTATGTAGCATCTTTGTGTTTAAGGCCATGTTTTTTTTTTGAAATAAGGTCTTTAAAACTATGTTGCAATGTTTTGAATTTTTTTTGGTTAGGAGTTATTTTGGGTCAATTTGGTAAAGTTGCAAAAATTGTAAAAAATTGCATAGCAACTTTTGCATTTTTTTATGTAAAAGGGAAGTTGAATAGTTAGGATGTTAAAAGTTAGTTGTAGTTGGCTGGATATGGCTGGTAAAGTTTAAATATGCTTTGTAATGGTTGAAACAAGGGTTGGATGTACATTTGGAGGATTGAATAACAAAGATTCACTATTTTTTGTGTTTTCCTACATTGAATTTTGTTGCTACAACAACGTGTACATTTTGGTTCATCCTAGAAGTGCTCATTTGTGCATTGGAATTGATGGAGGAGTGAAGTACCTTTCATTTCCATCTTGTCTCATTTGATTTCATCAGGATTTGAGTGAGTTATAGTGTTTTAATACCCTACTCTGCATTAGTATAACTAGCATACAATCTAACTTATTATGAAAACTTCATTTATTAAAATAAATCAACCTAATGATTATATATCAATTTTAATATAGAATATAGTCTATTGAAATAAACACTTGTAATGAGATTTACTCAAATATTGAAATTTATTGCTGCCCTCAAACATTTATAATTCAAGCAATGTAATCCCTTAACAGTTCAAATCGTAAAAGGGAAACAATATTTGATAGCCTGTTACCCAGATACCGTGTTAGTTACAAGCATTCTTCCTAAGGAATTAGGATCACCTAGGGAACCTCTACAATAACCTCTCTTGGTTTTTGTTATCTTAGAGTCATTTTTTCGTGGTGTCCAATTTTGACTTGATGAAAAAAGTGTCAATTACAAGCAATGTAAAGTTGCAAAGTGGTGCAACTTTCATTCTGCAACTCACATGACCAAATGAATTATTCCAACACATTTGAAAGGGTATGTTTATGCTAGGAATTGTCCTTTTTCATACCCAAACACTTGGAATCAATCTGATCTACGTTCAACTAGATCAATCCCTTAAGAGTCCAAAGTGCAAAAGGGCATAAATCTTTGACGGGATATTACTTGAAAACTGTGACACTTAATAACTCTTCATATAATCCTACAAGATTGCATTGGGCCCCTCTACAATAACCTCTCTCAGTTTTTGTTATCTCAGAGTCATTTTCTCGTGGTGCCTAATTTTTACTTGATGAAAAAAGTGTCAAATGCAATCAATGTAGAGTTGCAAAGTGGTGTAACTTTCATTCTGCTATTCGTGTGACCAAATGAACTGTTCCAAATAATTTGAATGTGTAAATTTAAACTAGGCATGGTTCTCTTTTGAACCCAAACACGCAGAATCTCTCCAAGCTACGCTCAACCGACTAGATTCCTTAAGGGTCCAAACTGCAAAAGGGCAACAATATTTGATGGGATATTACTCAAAAACCGTGGCACTTAAAAAATCTTCATCTGAGCCTATGGGATTGCATTGCACCCCTTTACAATAACCTCTCTTAGTTTTTGTTATCTCAGAGTGGTTTTCCCGTGGTGTCCAATTTTCACTTGATGGAAAAAGTGTCAAATGCAAACAGTGCAAAGTTGCAAAGTGGTGCACCTTTCATTCTGCAACTCGTTTGACCAAACAGACTGATCCAACGCATCTGAATGGGTGTGTTTATGCTAGGAATTATTCTATTTTGCACTTAAACATGTAGAATCACTTTGAGCTACATTCAACCTGTAGAATCTCTTAAGAGTCCAAAGTGCAAACTGGCTGCAATCTTCAACGGGTAGTTACTCAGACACCGTGATGCTTAAAAACTTATCATTTGATCCTATGGGATCGTGTTCAACCCCTCTACAATAATCTCTCTTAGTTTTTTCTATCTCAGAGGCTTTTTCCTGTGGAACTGGTGAATTTTTACTTGGGGAAGAAGTTGTCAAATGCAAGTAGTTGAAAGTTACAAAGAGGTGCAACTTGTATTCTGCAACTTGTGTGACCAAATGAACTATTCTAATGCATCTGAGTGGGTACAACTACACTAGGAGTGGTCCTATTTCACACCCAAACATGTTGTTTCCCTCTGAGCTACATTCAATTGGTAGAATCCCTTAAGAGTCCAAAGTGCAAAATGGTTGCAAACTTCAACATGTTACTTGTATACCATGATACTTAGAAACTTCTCGTCTGAGCCTATAGGATCATGCTGGGCCCTTCTATGATAAATTCTCTCAATTTTCACTATCTCAGAGGCATTTTTCCATGGTAGTGATTTTTCAGTTAGGGAAAATGTTGTCAAATGAAAATAGTTGAAAGTTGAAAAGTGGTACAACTTTCGTTTTGCAATTCATGTGACCAAATTAACTATTCTAAAACATATGAATAGGTATTTTTCACTAGGAATAGTCCTCTTTCACACCCAAACATGCGGAATCACTCTAAGCTATGTTCAACTAGATCGATCCCTTAAGAGTCCAAAGTGCAAAATGGGTGAAAACTTCAGCATATTGCTACTTAGAAACATCTTGTCTGAGCCTATGGGATTACATTGGGTCCCTCTACAATAAGGGTATGTGCAGGATCATGAAGGGCCAAAAAGTGGCAATCTGATGAGTATGTGGCTGACGACTATTTTTTTTACCGAAATTGATGAAACAAAAAGGGTTTTTAAAGGAGATTCTCAGCTTTCCACTGATATAAATTATGCTTTACTTTGAATTTAATAAGTAATTATTATTCATTTTCTATTCAAATTATGACTAAAATCCTAATTGATAAGCTAATTGAAAAACATTTATAGCTTTCAAACGGTATCACATTTTTTGAATCCAAAACATGTGTCAACTCTATGCTTCACATACTATAGGATTAAAAAATAAAAATTGAATTTGATGAAGTTTTGATAAAGTTAAGGTGGTCGATACGAATTTTTATATTTTTAAAAAGTTGTAATAAAAATTCATAATTAATTATTTACTTGGAATTTTTTTAAAAAAATATGCATCACATCGGGGCATGAGTCCTCTACTTATATCTAAAATCTTATAAAAAATATTATTATTTTATTGTGGTTAGGGTGGTCAGACAGACACCTACTTCTTATTTTTTCCTAAAATTTAAGTACCACTGCATTGATATTTCAAATTTTCATCAAATAATTTTTTTTTTTTAAACAAACCTAGTAGTTTAGAAACTACATTCAATTTTCTATAGATTCTATTCTTACATATTTTTGAAATAATATAGATAACTTGTTCAAATTTTTACATCAAGTTGCCTAACTCTGATTTTTTTGAGTTTTTTGCCACTTAAGGTCCTATTTTTTCTATGATAATCCTACACATACCCATACCCTCTCTCATTTTTTCACTATTTCAGAGGCATTTTTTTGTGGTGACAAATTTTCACTTGGAGAAAAAGTTATCAAATACAAGTAGTTGAAAGTTACAAAGTGGTGCAACTTTCGTTCAACAACTCATGTGACCAAACATTCTATTCTAACACATCTGGATGGGCATGTTTATGGTAGAAATGGTATTCTTTTGCACCCAAACACGTGGAATCAGTCTAAGCTACGTTCAAATAGCTTGATCCCTTAAGGGTCCAAAGTGAAAAAGGACAACAATCTTTGACGAGCTATTACTTAGAAACTGTTTCGCTTACGAACTCTTCGTTTGAGCCTATGGGATCACGTTGGGCCCCTCTACAATAATGTTGCTCAGTTTTTGTTATCTCGGAGTTGTTTTCCCATGGTGTCCAATTTTCACTTAATGAAAAAGTGTCAAATGCAAGTAGTGTAAAGTTGCAAAGTGGTGCAATTTTCTTTTTGGAATTCATGTGACCAAACAAACTACTCCAACACGTCCCAATAGGTACGTTTACATTAGGTATGGTCATCTTTCGTACCCAAACATGCAGAATCGCTCCGAGCAACATTCAACCGACTTGATCCCTTTTGATGGCATACAAAACAATTGAAAAGAGAAACATACACACAACGGTTTAGAATTCTAATTTTTCCACACAAAAATCACATGATCATCCTCAAGTCTAAGAAGTGCAAAACATTTTTTAGTTATCCTCCTTTCCCTTACAATAATATACAACCAATTGTAAATGCGTACAATGGTGGAACTTGGAAACATTTTATTTTTCCTCAATTAATAACTTTGGTTGTGAAGAATTTTGTCATTTTCATTTGAAATGATTTTCTATGCTTTAAAATTGAGGTCTAAGAGAAACACGTGATGCTCTCACATATATTGAATATTTGGTGTGATAAATAAAGTTTCCACCATTGACTCCATTTCTTATTTGTATTATAAATTATAACTTGCTTTCTCTCGATTCCATTTCCTCTACAAGAAATAATATTACAAAAATTTGACATATAAATCTTTCGACGTGTTTATATGGTGATGGATCGAGAACATAACAATTCATTCTACACTATGCGGATTATGTTGTGAAAATGTTTAAAAACTATTCAAGATAAATGTTTGTATGATAATGTGTCAAGAAGTTAACTACTTCATCTACTATGAATTTTATGTTTTGCAAGTGTTGTGAAGATTATGTATCCTTTGATTAATTGAGTTGTTCCAATAAAAATATTAATATATTGGAATATTTTTATTAAACATTTCATGGAATACCAATTAAAAACATGTTTTTTGCTTTTACATAAATTATTCCATGGAAATCTTTGGATTAAACTAAATTGAGATATGTAAGAACAAGGGAGCATTAGGAAATACATTGCTCAAGGATCTTAAATAAGCCTTCTCTTCGGTTGCAATTTTGGGTGGATTATTACTTTCAAAGTATTGGAAATGATTTGCATATTTTCTATTTGGCAGTTGCCATTGTAGAAGGCTCATAGCTTCATATATTTTATACTTATTCTTAATCAATTATCAAGTTAATAATCAGTGCATTTATTTACAATTAATCTTTTATTTTAAATTTGTGCAATTTTGGAATTTGTAACTCTACTAGTATTCATAGAAATATTGAAGTTGTTTAGCATCGGCTAATAAAGTTGTTTAGCATCAATCAATTAATATTCAAGACAAACCATGAAGGAGAACAATGAATTAGTCAAGCATGTACATGTGAATAAGGGAAGCGCAAGTAGTCAACAACACGTAAGCCTTGAAGTATACACAAATTAATACAAAATAAATGCATGAATAAAAGGTATATGCATGAAAACACGTAAGTCGCAAAGTATACATAGGAATACACATAAGTCAAAAAGTATAAAAGTAAGTTGTAAAGTATACACTTGAATACATGTAAATAATATCTATTGAACCATGGATTTATAATGAAAATATGGACACCATCGACAAAAAAGGTTTGTATCAGCCAAATAGCCATGTAGGAATACATCAATATATGTCGATATAAGTATAAAATATAGGTACAAAATAGCCATATAGGCATATAATCTCAAATATATCCAATACAAAATATGTACAAAAATTCCATATAGGCATACAACATAGGGCTCTAGAATCAAAAGTTAGTGTTCTCCATGCTCTCGAAATAAACTCTTACCCTTTGCTAGTCGATTAGATGACGATACATCTATTACTCGTTTATTTTGTGGTCGAGGAGTGCTCTTGCTGCTCCTCCTAAGGTTTAGTTCTTGGTCAAGTTTTATCTTTTACAATAAGAAGTAAAAACATTAATATATGGAAATTATATTAAAAAAAATGATATATACTACAAAATAATCACTTACCGCCATCTAATGATCATTCTCCATGAGGGAAATATTGAAATGTCCATGTTGAGGTGTATTGAAGCCCTATATGAACCATTCAAATAGAATTTAAACTATGAATCAATAATGGTTTGATTTTTCACCATCTAACATCTATAACAATGAATGTAAATTGAAATTTAGTAATTTTCCTCATACCTCCCTTGTCAGAGCCATCGAGGAGTCTATAGTAGATGAATCAACGATTTCCATTGCCCTTTGAACATTCAAAGGTGTATCCGCTTGCAACATCTTAAAATAAAACAATAAATTATTCAATCACAAAAACTACAATAGGGATCCATGTCATGGCTTATAATGTATGAGAAAATGAACAAAATTTTGAGTACTTATTAAACTATATATTTCTTACTATCATGCTTACTATTTGACCTATCCATGTCTTGTTTGAAAGCATGTGTTTTTAGGATTCTACCCATAGAAGCAAGCTCATGAACTGTTTGATAAAATGCTTTTGTAAACATGTACGATAATTGTGGTGGCATAGAGAAGGCAGTGAACTATTTAAAAAAATGCCTCAAAGAAATGGGGTCTCGTGGTGATGGAATTCTATTACAAACAAATGTGTCATGAAATTCCATCACCGTAAGACCGCATTTCTTTCTGGCATTTTTTCAAACAATTCATTGACTTCTCTATGGTATTATGCTTAGATGGGGTGGATGGTATAGTCTGGCCTTGGTTATGAGATGGAGGGAGATCATGACATGAAGAGGGAGGAGTGGGGACATGAACAAGTGGAATAGAAGGTGGAAGGTTCCATGGATTGGTAAATTAAGGATGAGGACCTTGAAAAGAACTTAGAGGGGAATTTTGGCTAATGGGTTGGTTTCTATTCTTCAAGCAGTGAGTTGTTTGAAAAAAATGCCTTAGAGAAATGTGGTCTCATGGTGATGGAATGGCCTTCCATCACCATGAAACCACATTTCTTCAAATAATTTTTCCATACTACTCAGTGCCTTGACTATGATATTGCTTACTATTATGCTTTGATAGAAATTTTTCCAAGCATCCATAGTTTGTTGGAAAGCACCTATTTTAGGCTTTTACCCATAGCAGCAATGAAGTGAGTAGTTTGATAAAATTCTTTGGTATAGATGCATGGAACATTTGGTAGCATAGAAAAGGTGGTAAGCTATTTGAGGAAATGCATCGAAGAAATGTGGTCTCATGGTGATGGAATGGAATTCCATCACCATGAGACCACATTTCTTTGAGGCATTTTTTCAAACTACTCACTTCCTTGTCTATGATATTTCTTACTATTATGCTTTGATAGAATTTTTCCAAGCATCCATAGTTTTTTGGAAAAAAAAAATTTAAGCTTTTAGCCATAGCAGCGAGGAAATGAATTGTTTCATAAAATTCTTTGGTAGACATGTTTGGAAAATGTGGTAGCATAGAAAAGGCAGTGAGCTGTTTGAAAAAGTGCCTCAAAGAAATTGGGTCTCATGGTGATAGACGCCACCATGAGACTGCATTTCTTTGAGGAATTTTTTCAAACAACTCATATCCTTTTCTATGCTATTGCTTACTATTATTCTTTCATTTATTCCTTCCAATCATCCATAGCATAGACAAGGCAGTGAACTATTTGAAAAGATGCCTCAATAAAATGTGGTCTGATGGAATGCCATGATAAGAAAATGCAATTGGAAGCTGCTCCTACTTATTACTTATACTATGTGAAGTAATTGCATTACTTCTTATCTTGAATTTCTAAACAATTATATTGTAGTTGAAATTTTGTCATCTGTCAACATCTAGTTATTAGTTATGGAATGTGAAGTAATTCTTTGAGTTTGAAAGACGTGCAATGCAACGTAATCAACGATATGAATATAGACTACAAAAATCTATTAAATACAATTCATTAGTTAAAATCTTTACTGTATTACCTGCATGTAGGTTTTTCTAAATCCACTGGCACTGGGAGGTGTTCCCTCAAAACCTGCAATATTAGCCTATTCAACATCCAATATCACATATTAAAATACCATTTATAAAAAAATGTTATTAACATGTAATAAATTTATAATTGTTTACTAGTTACAAACCTCAATGGTAGATGTAGTGGAGAAATAAGTAGGTTTAGGGCCGGTGTATCTAGTATCAACACTGTGACCCTACAATTTTATTAAAATCATAAAACTAAATTAGTTAATCTTGCATTTCAAAATTGAAATTTAATAAATTAAATTCAATGAACATGCTAACATTTACCTGAGTATCAATGTCATAAGCCTCATTCAAAATGTCAGCTCCACTCGCCATCTCCATAGTTGTAGATGTATCATGTGTAGCAACCTCCTAAGTGTCGGTGGGGTCGTATGAACAGGTTTCCCAACAAGACTGACACAAATGGGAACGGATCCCACCACTCGAAGACTCCCTTGGATGGCACTATAGAACAGGGTTGGAATGTTGGATGACACTCTGGTTCAAAGAGTTTATGGCCCACAAAGTGTCTACCTCAGCACTCTCCTTCGCGATGGAAGGGATAACGACGTGCTCATGAGGCGGCCTAGCGAGAGGTCATCTCCCTTGCCACATAGGATCTTGTTGTGCACTGGGTCTATCTTGAGCTGACCCCCCACCTCTCCCCTGGAAGTCCCTCATATCAAAATAATTTGGTACTTTTTTCAAGATGAACTCATAGTATAGTTTCCTAAGGAAATACTGTGAGACTTCACAATTGTTGCATGGTGGGTAATCAAAAACCATGTAGCACATATCCAAAAAAAAGTTTCTAATCTATTGGTGGTGGCCCCAATGGTTAGGGAACCTCTTCACATTGAGGGTAAGATTTTCATTTGTACATGGGTCAGTGAATAATGAGCACATATCAAGTTTTGTATTTTTTAGATCTTTTACATCTTTATATGATAATTTATCATAGTAATAAGCCCTAGCCACCTACCTCCTATCTTTCCAACCAGTTAATTGTATGCTGATTGAATCTACATGTTTTAACATTTCTTTGAGTGAAGTTGCTAGGGTCATTCTTTCCATGATTGAACCATTTGGATCATTCAACCTGAGGATTAAATCCTCAACTTTTTTTTTGTTTTTAATTTCACTCATTAATTTTTGTTGAGTGCCAAGAGTATGTTGAGGGATCTGTGGAGGAGATTGTTGTTGTGGTTTTTATTGTTGTGCTTGTTGAGGATTTTGTTCTTGTTTTTTTTGTTGTTGTGATTTTTTAGGATTTTGAGGAGGGTTTGCAAGTTGATTAAAATTTCCTACAAATTCAAAAAATAAATATAAAAAATAACCTAAAACTAAAATATTCAAAACAAAACAAAAAAAAATCCTTACCTCTCAGACCTCCTCGTCGACATGCCGACATCCTAGCGATGAAACAACAACAGTTTGATGAAAAATATTGCAAAATAGATCTTCCCAGAACACGAGCGTGGAAATGAGTGTCAGGAGGATGTTGAGGGATTGGTGGAGGAGATTGTTGTTGTGGTTGTTATTGTTGTGCTTGTTGAGGATTTTGTTCCTTTTTTTTATGCTGTTGTGCTTGTTTAGGATTTTGAGGAGGGTTTGCAAGTTGATTAACATCTCCTACAAATTCAAAAAATAAATATAAAAAATAACCTAAAACTAATAAATTCAAAACAAAAAAAAACAATCCTTACCTCTCAGACCTCCTCATCAATATGGCGACATCCTAGCGATGAAACATTAACAATTTGATGAAAAATCTTGTAAAATAGATCTTCCTAGAATGCGAGCGGGAAAATGAGGGGTTTTGGCCACGAGAAGAAAAAGAAAACATAGTCACAAATGAAAATGATTTTGAATTCCTTTTTTTTTTCCCTTTTAATAGCTCATAATGCAAGTGCATTATAATGCGCTCATATTTTGGGCTCATTGTGGTTGAACCTTAGGATCGTCACACCAAGCCATAACAAGAGCATGCTATAATGCACTCCCATTATGAGCTTTGAATTTTTTAAAAACAATTGGCCACAAATTGGCTACCCATATTTTTGCACCCACCCGCCAATATTGGCATGGTGTGATGGTTTAATGGTGGCATTGTTGTTCTCACCACCAAGATTCAATCCCCATTGGGGTGTTATTGTTGAGTGGTTGTATTCTGGTTCATAGCTCCGGTTCAAAAGTTTTTACCCTTTGAATAAAAATAATGTTTTTGCACCCACCCCATTGATTTGTTGAAAGGCCTTATCACACTTCTCATCCCAATTATAAATTATTCCCTTATGGAGAAGATGCAAGAAAGGGTGGATTTTCTCTAATAATTGTGTTATGAATCTTCTAATGAATTGCAACCTTCCTTGTAGTCCTCTCATCTACTACAATGTTTGTGGTGGTTCCATGTCTAAGATTGCTTTCACTTTTTTTGGGTCTATCTCTATCACTCTCTGTGATACAATGTAATCAAGGAGCTTGTCTGATGTTACCATGAAAATAATTTTTTTTGGATTTAGTCTTACCTTATACTCTTCAAGGCTATCGAAGATGAGTCCCAATACCTCTATGTGCTCTTGTTTTTTATTTGGCCAAAATATCATCCACATAATCTTCAACTATTTTATGGATCATATCATGAAATATTAGGGTCATCGCCCTTTGATAGCTTGCTTCATTGTTCTTTATCCCAAATGGCATCATGTTCCAACAATATGTTCACCATGGAAAAGTGAATGCAGTTTTATGTTGGTCCTCCTTGGTGATCATGATTTGGTTATAGCCTGAAAATACCCATGAGTGATAGCATTTCATGACCTATGGTTAGATCGATGATGATGTGGATGTTCAGAAGAGGGAATTCATCCTTTGGACATGATTTATTCAAGTCCCTAAAATATGTGCATATTCTTATGCTCCCAGTGGGTTTGGAGACTGGTACTAGGTTGGAAACCCACTTAGGATTGTTAGAAACCAAGATCTGAAATGAAAACCAGAAAAGCCTTCCATAGAAGAGAAAATCAAAAAAAGCAAGAGCTTTGCAAAATATGTGCAAAATATTATTATTTAGGAATTCCATAATTACATGAGATGATTTTCTTTATAAAAGCAAAGATGCATAACCCTAATCTTATCTTGAGCAACAAGATAGCTCAACAAGATAAGGATGAGAAAAATAATCCTAGGAATTAAATATTACCTAAGTAAAGTTATGCAAGTGTAATTAAATATTAATTACACTAATACCCCCCCATAAGTGCAACTTAGGGAGACTAAAAAAGAATGCACCTAAAACTAAGATGAATGCAAGAAAGCATGAATGGGTCCCGACAACAAGGCTTGATCAGGTACCCAAGTACAAATGCAATAATGAGGTAGAGAAGGAAAACCCAGTGGGACAAAACCCCCCTACAATGAGATGACTGCTGCAAAGAAGCACTAGAAGAAAACTGTGGAGTAACACTGGAACCGTAATCCAACAAGCAAGGAAAGATACCTTTGTCTATAAGAAACAAAAAATGGAATCATAATAATGCGATAGCAGACCCGATGCCACAAAACACTGGAAAACTCACAAACTAGAACAACCCTAGAATCTATGAAGCAATAGTAAATGAAATAATGACAGAATCTGGTAACCATGTATCTCGATGCCAATGCTAAACTGAGACTAAAACTCTTCCATAGGAACAAGTACCATGAATATTCTGGAACATTAACTATAAAAACATGGCCCTCAAACTGAGAAGGATCTAAACCAATGTAGATCAAGAAACATAAACTCCCAATCTAAAGTGTGAACCGATGAATCTGATATGTATCAAGCTAGGAAAAAATGTGGCCAAAAGAAACTAAGAAACCAGATATAACCCATGCGAGCTTTCAACAAATCAAGATGAAGATGGAGATCAAAGTGCATGCACACTCTAATCAGATTATTATGCAAGAAACATCCCTGATGGAACTTTATCTCAGTTCATTTATTACAATAACCCAATGATTGTAAAAGGAGAGAATGCTAAACATGCATAAAAAGTAAATAAGATGATGTGGTATTGAAATGAAGTAAAAATATTCAATTTTCACCTTTCCAACTGCCAAAACATCTAAGTAATCTCCAAAAAACCCATCGGGAAAAATTTGGAATAACGATCAACCTGGGATAAATACAGAAAAAATTGCATTGACAGTAAAAAATATCTCCTCAATACCTTTCCAACGCCATAAAGAAGATGATAATTAGAGATTGTGGAAAAAAGTTA
This sequence comes from Sequoia sempervirens, assembly GCA_007258455.2. Classification (NCBI taxonomy): domain Eukaryota; kingdom Viridiplantae; phylum Streptophyta; class Pinopsida; order Cupressales; family Cupressaceae; genus Sequoia; species Sequoia sempervirens. The sequence continues at coordinate 163,134,764 of VDFB02105785.1, read as the reverse complement.
TGAGCTCTGAAGCCATAAATGAACATCTGACTTCAAACAGAAATAAATATAGTTAACTGAAAATTTTTGAAAAATCAACTACACCATAGGATAGCCCCCAGAACCAGCTTTCCAATGGTATCTTGTTTGCATGATTTTGACATCGTGGGAAAACGTTATGCCCATTTTCGTGAAAACTGCTCTAGAAAGGCCAATAAGGCCTACAGGACCGCCAGGGGGCTAAAAAGATTTCGGCCCTTGGTCCTGTGCACGACCAAGGGCTAGCGGGCAGGTGTTGGGGATAGAGCCCCTAGTCCTCCATAGGACCAGTGAACTGTAGAGTTGGGCAGCCGGGGCTGAGCGTCGAGCTCCTAGTTCTCCAAAGGACCTGCATAGGGGCTAGAGTCGGCTTGGGGCTAGGCGCATAGCACCTGGTCCCCCATATCATCAAAGCCAATAGAGGAGGATCCCACGGGGGCTATGTGGCCGAGTGGTGGGCGGGCAGGGAGGCTGGTGGCGGTGGCAGACCGGCGGCCGCCTGGCGGCAGAAATTTTTAACTCTGTGAGCATCAGTGCAAAAAATGAGAACCTTGTTTTTTTTTTTTTTTCTCATTTTTTTGTGCCTTAGGAAGCGAGCTTGGGAGGCCATATGGCCTCCTCGACAAATTATTTTTGCCTTCTAGACCAACTTCTCTAAAATTGACAAAATGAAAGGTGATCTTAGGGTTTTTGGCCACTGTGAACACGATGGTGACCTTTGTTTGTGCTCAAACTGCTCTGAAAATTCAGCTACCCACAAAGCTTGAAAAAAAAGCTCCCAGCTTGAAACCCTCATGGATCTGGAAAATGACCAAAATCTACAAAATAAAATCCAATCTTGACTTTTTCCAGCACTCTAAATCCAATGGTGAAGCCCGATCTAATCCAAAACACCTCATAAATAAACTCAAGGCATAATACCCTTGAGGAATCCTAAACGAACTCGGCAATGATTTTCTCAAAAATCTCAGAAGGGGCTACAAATCAAGGCTCTGATACCATGTTAGAAACCAAGATCTGAAATGCAAACTAGAAAATCCTTCCATAGAAGAGAAAATTAGAAAAAGCAAGAGCTTTGCAAAAGATGTGCAAAATACTATTATTCAAGAATTCCATTATTACATGAGATGATTTGCTTTATAAAAGCAAAGATGCATAACCCTAATCTTATATTGAGCAACAAGATAGCTCAACAAGATAAGGATGAGAATAATAATCCTAGGAATTAAACATTACCTAAGTAAAGTTATGTAAGTGTAATTAAATATTAATTACACTAACAATGATAGTCAATTGGTCGGATAAATCTAACATCAAGGAGATTTTGTAACTCTAGTTTAACTAATAATGCAATTTGGGGATGCATTTTTCTAAGTTTCTATTTGACTAGTTTGGATTCAAGATAGACTACTAAATGATGCAAAACTACTTATGGATTGAGCCTTGGCATATCTATGTATGACCATGCAAATTTTTCTCTTCTTTCTTTTAGGAACACTCCTAGGTTTGTATGTTCTTCCCCCAACAAGGATTTGACATAGAAAGTTATTTTAGGTGCTTCTTTTGTTCCTATGTTCATTGGGGTAGAATTTTCTGCTAGTTCTGCTGATTTTTCTAGATGCATTGCACTAAGGGGGATATTGAATCCCTCATCCTTGGGTGCCTCAAAGAGGTTTTCACCTTCAGATACATCCTTTATTTTTACTATTTTGGGATTTGAAAGTGCCAGGTGTGGTTTTCACTTAAAGATCTGTATGTTATTCTCATGTTGTCAATTTTGCAACTGAAGGATTCAATCATCTCCCCATAGTGTGCACATGTGTCTAGCTCTATATCAAATCTTTCTTTGTGATCTCCATATGGTAAGTTGTCATGCATTTCCACAAATTCTGAGATTGCTTCATCATTTTCAAATATATCTAGAATTGGTGGTCCTCGTTGGTTCGAGTTGATGAGTTGGGGGTATACTAGGCTTAATTTAGTTGGCCACTTGGGGTGAAAGATGTTGTGGATATCATAAAGAGAGAGTTATTGTCAAATATATTGGTGACGTCAAGGGAGAAGTCATCTAGGGTAGTATCTCATGATGTTGGTAACCAAGAGGAAGCTTCAGTCCATTTAGGATAAGTACCCTTTCCAAGAATGGTCACCTTGCTAGTAGTACATCCTAAGCCAAGATTCTTTGGACATCTCTTAGGAACGATGGGTTCTAGCTAACCACTATCATTTTGTCCCATTTTTTCATTCTTGTTGTATCCCCATCCCATCATTAACTGTAGACCTTTATTACCATCTTCCATGGGAAGAACGGGAATGTGTAGTTGTCCTGATAGAGCAATTTAGATACATCTTCCTCATTGACATCCTCTTTGTTCAAGTCCCCCCACTTGGTGAAGGTGGTAGATGCATGTTTTAATGTTTCAGTCACTTTGTTGATAGATGTGGGTTTTCCATGAGATTTGGGGGAAAGAGGTAACTTACCCAACACAAAAGTGTCCTTTAGATTATAATCTCCACAACCATTGTCCTTGATTACTACCTTGATATTAGGTATGTTCTATACATAAGGTGTTTTGGATTCCATGGTAGATGCAAGGGAAGTTGGGTCAACAAATGAGGATGAGGATGTAGGGCCTTCATCATTCTTTGGTATCTGGGGGATCTTGTAGAACTTAGCCTCAATGTTCTTGTAATAGTAGAAAGGCTCCAGATCTCCATGGATAGTAACTTCCTTGTCCTCAAAAGGAAACTTGACACATTGGTGATAGGTAGAAGCTACAACTTGCATGTCATGAATCCATGGTCAACCAAGCCGTATGTTGTAGGGGAGAGCAATATCTAGAACTTGGCGTGTAGTCTTAGCAATGATGGGCCCCACTTGGATAGGTAGCTTGATGATCCCTTGCAACACTCTTTCTTTATCATCATATGCCCTTATGGTTGTACTCTTTGTTTTCTAAATAGAATCCTATGAATAACCCATCTTGACCAACTAAAGGGTGCAAATGTTTAGACTAGCACCTCTGTCGACTAAGACTCTTTTAACCTTGTTTTTATGAACAATGACCTCAAGGTGTAAAGCATGATTGAAGGATGGTTGTGTTGGTAGATATTGTTCTGAGAAGGTGAGAAGATGAGGGGTAGTGATATGCCCTACCATAGCTTGAAACTTCTCTATGCTTAAACCCACAAAAAAGGTTTACAATTCGAATGAGGAAGGAAAACTTGTAAAAAATGACCCCATGCCAATTTTTTTTTTTATTTTGGGGGTTCGAATGAACTCATTGGTTCGATCGAACAAAAAAAGGGTTCACCCAAACTAGGGTTCAAGCAAACCCATTTAATGCATGCACAAACAAATAGTAATTGAAAACCCCTTTTGGGAAAGGGGTTCGCTAGAACCCCCCTGGTTCTAGTGAACCCCCCTTTTCCCTGATTTTTGACCTTGTTCACAAAAAAAGCTAAATTTTTATGCTTCGAAGCTTGGGTTGACGATGAAAATGGAGGAATCTTCATAAACTGAACTAGGATTAGGTAGTCCTCAAAACAAGCTATCCAACAAATATAATTTTAATATGTTTTGGTTTTATTATGTATTTATTTGTTTAGTTTTATTAAGCATAATTTTTTTCATTGAAAATGAAGGTCTTTGTTCTACACATGTGGAAAAATAACAGATTATCAAAAAAAAATTGAAAAATATGAGTGCACTAGATATTGAAGTCCTTGATCTAATTAAAAAAAATGAATTTCAATATATACAAAAAAAGTTACACGTTATACAGTCGTGCTATGTCTGAATTGTAATTGGTTTGACTTTGAAACTTGATTAAAGAAAAAATATTCAATTAAAAACTATCTAACCAAGTGGAAGCACTAGATATTGGAGTTACAAATCTAAATTTGAAATAATTTGAATTTTATCCTCTATGGAAAAAAAGTTATGGGTTATACGGTATGCGTCACTTTTTAAAAATGTTGTTTTTGAAGAAAACCAGTTTTCATGGGAGATGGAAAAAGAAGTACAATTTGATTCCAAAATTTTTGAAACAAATATTTTTAGAATCTACAAAAAGAATGTGACGAGACTCTAGTTTGCATCATCTTCAAATTCCTCACGGTTTAGCCGCTATAGGTGCATGAATGTGAAGATTTAGTTAAAAATAATAATTTCAGTGTCCAATTTGGCCAAAAATTGTAAACCACTATTGTGGGGTCACCCCTATATCAATATTCTTATTGATTAAGGATGTTGAAAAAGCATGTTCTAATATCTCCCTATATGCGGGGGATAGCCTCAATAGTTCCAAGATAGAGATCCGTGCAGGGGTCTTCTTGAGCCGATCTAGGAGACTATAGTTACTATGTTTTGATATTGAAAATGTAGGTTGTGCCCTAGGTTGAGATGAAGCTCCTTGGATGGTGACCTTTCCACATTATGTGGTGACTCCACACTCCGCACTAGATCCTCAAATGGTGATGACTATGAAGACATTGGAATAGACATGTTGCACATTATTGTAATTCTTCCCTTTTTAATTGTTGTTTCCTTTGTTGTGATCTAGCATTGGATTCTTGTAAATCTTGAGGTATTGGTTACCCGTTGGTACATCAATAGTTGTGTCTCCATTCTTAATAAAATCTTGGATAATGTTTTAAGTCCTTTAATCTTGTGAAAGTTGCAAAGATCTTTTTCATTGTACCAAGGTGGTTTATCTTGTGGTTCTTAGTAGCTTTGGAATCTAGGGAGCATAATCAAGTTTGACTGTACCAATTTATGCATGACAGATTCAATAGGTTCCCCTAATGGTGTGTATTTACATTTTGGGTAGTTGTTCCTATTGGGGGGTCATATTTGTTGAGCTTTGGTGTTATCGATTTGATTATTCTATGGTGGTGGTGTGGTTTGTTGTACGATTGTTTGAGCATTGGTCAACTGATTGGTGTTTGGCCTAGGAGCACTTATGACCACTTTAGCATCCACTACACCATCATTTGAACTGGTTAATGGTTGGTTGTCTCTATATTGTTGTGTGTTTCCCTATGGGATTAGGGCTCTCTCAATGTTGAGGGCCCTAGCGACAAGCTCATCATAAGTGGTGATACATTGCATCTTTAAGTGGAAGGATAGATCTGGGTTAACATTCACTATGATAATCCCCACATGTTGTTCGTTGGGAATGGGCCACTTGATTTTACTAGCTCTTTCCCCCCACCTTTGTAAGAAATTAGTGAAGGATTCTCCTTTGTTTTGTTTGAGTTTGTATAACTCTTCTATGCTTACATCCATGTCAAGATTGAAGGAGAAGTGATCTATGAATCTATCAATGATTTCTTGGAATATTTTGATACTTAGAGGCAACTATGAGAACCAATCGATTGTGGGGCTCGTCAAACTTCATGGAAAGAGGCACATCAAGTAGGAATCATTGTACACGGTTCCTCCATGCACATGACATTGAACTCTTTGATGTGATCCACATGATTTTGGATCCCTTTGTATTTATCAAATTTAGGGACCTCAAAATCGGGAGGGAAAGGTACCATTGCGATGTTTCTATCGAATGGCTATGGACACAATTTTTGTTGTGTATAGGATAAATACACTAGATCCATACAAATTTGAGACATATTTAATCCACTAAGCCATGATCCCAATGCAATATTCAAAATCAACAAGAAACAAAATAACCATTAAACTAACATAAAAAACACAAAAACATAATAGAAATCTATTCTAATACCTCAAATCTTATCCCATTAGGGGAGTGGTGTCGCATTGATGTGGAATGGCGACCCTTTCCCAATCCCTTTGATAATATTATCTTGTTCCAATTAGTTTTATTGAAGAAAATCGATGAAACTGATGATATATAAACAAAACATGATATGTTCAACTGTTTAACATGATAAAGATGAATTCTAAATGCTAAAATTGTTGATAAAATGGATGCAATCTATGCTATGTGGAAACAAAGCTCAAATATAGAAGCCATGGATGCAAACTATGCTAAAATATATGCAAGCTAATGTAAAATGAAAGCCATTAATGGATTCTTAAGCTAATATGGATGAATATTAAACTAAAATGATAAAAAGTGCTTGATATGGATGCGAATGAGTATGAATTTCAACATCATAACTTTTCTATCAAAAGATGGATCGATTTCTCTCCAAATAGTGATGTATTTATAAGAAATCAAGTAAAAAATCAATGGATGAGATCGATTTGATCAATCAATGGTCAATAATGAAAGGAGGGAGAAACGTGGATCAAGGATTCTCATCAATGGATGAGAATCAAAGATCACATGTATCAAGGAAAGATCAAGGGATAAGAATGATTTAAACAAATGCATGGTTTAAACAAACACACTTTGTAACAACTTTCAACTTAGTTTGTTACAAATTTTCTTTGAAAGAAATCATTCCTTTTTTGGAGCCAAATAGGAGAATATTCCCTATACAAGTGGATTAGAGGGGAAATTAGCAATTTAGTAATTAAAACTAAATTTGAATGTGAGTATATTCATTAAATTATTGATTTATTTAATGAAAAGGAATGAGTAACATTTAATTAAATGATTTAGATTTAATAATTAAATGAGAAGAGATAAAGTGGGGGGGTTAAATTAAATAATTTGCATTATTTAATCATACTAGATGAAATGTTAGTGTGAGAGGCTAAGAATTAACCTAATTAGATTAATTAAATCAATAGATGAAAATAAAGCATTTAATTAAATAATAATGTTAATTTAATCAAATAGGCCCGAAAAGAGGATAAATTTTAGGACGAAATGAAGTTAATGATGAAATTCAAGTGTGTAGTACCATTCATGACATTTTTAAGTGTCTACAGGTCATGGGACGTAAATCCAAGAAACATAATTTCAAAGGGTAGGCATTTTTTTGGCCGCCCACAATGATTTGATAACTAAGCCCTTACAACCATGATTTAGAGATTGGACATCTGACCTGAATAGTTATTTCAATCATCATGAAGGTGCATTTCAATTGTCAACCCATGGACATGAACTTGAAATGGGTCAACACAATATGTGCACTAGGAACTCAAAGTAGTCATTGCATTGTACAACTAAGAAACACAATACTGAAAGTAAATTACTTGAAAGGGAAAGAAACAAATGTTGAACAACAATCAATGACTATGCTAAGCCGAAATGCATAATAGGAATAAAAATCAGAGCAACAAATAGGACACTACTCTATCTGCTTCAATTGTAGAAAAAATCACATAATTGAATTCTAGTGGTTGCAGGAATAGTCAATTCCAAATTTCTAACTAAGTACTAAACAACAAGTAATACTAAACAAATGCTAACCTAAGAAGACAGATTACTCAACAAGTGGGTCCCCTTGGATAAGTATCCTCTAAACTAATAATAACTCAAGTGCTTGAACTCATAACTTTATTTCATTCACTATAAATTATGCATACAAGAGAGTAATGTATTTGTATCATTGAAAATGGAGAATGAGAGTAAAATATCAAATTGTCCAACCTCCTGATGAAGGAGCATCAAATCATTATTTATACTACAACTAAACAAGGCAGTCAACTCCACGACTGGGAGGACACCATTTAGGGAAAATAGAGGAAAGTGGAGCGATGGAAATTATGACTGCATGGAATCTGTCAGACATGCAAGTCCAAAAATAGATCCAACATAGCAATAACACCCATGTATGCTCAATCATTAAGGTGCACTATAAGGAAATTATGTTCAATTGCATGAAGAATATTTTTCTGCTAGCTGCCTTTGACTTGGAGTGATTCCTCAGTTGGACATTACGGTGTATGCCCAACTAGCGGTGTCTTCCTTAACTTAGCACATTAAATCTGCAAGGAAAAGTTAGTACGCATTATAACTTCACATCTATAACCACTCTAAGAATCATTCATTAATCACATGCAAAATCAATATAGATAACTCACATAATATACCAAATGTCATTAAAGCTTGTAGAGATAAGATAATGTCAAATGTGAATGGTTTGAGGGAAACATTATGCAAATATCAACATTTAATCATGGAATTTCATGACATCAACCAAAAAATAGACTATGAATTCTACCCAAAACTAGACCAAAAACTAGGCTCATCACTCCCCCCAACCTAACGTTTTGCTAGTCCTCTAGCAGGGGGAGAGTTGTTCTTCTACTTGGTCAAGGCTTTGAAATTTGTAACTGAGAGTTGCCCAACATCAATGGCTATAGTGCGTGAATCAAGATCCCAATAGAATCCTCCCAATCTGTCAAACATGTTCCATCTCTACTTCTTTGTAGGAACGTCAAATTGATAAAATTTGAAGTTTGGCATGGGCCACATGAGCATGGGTGGCTAGAAAGTCAGGGGAAGTGAAAGTCACCCCCGTGTTCTCCCAATCTCAATATACCTATCAATTCTTTTTAGTGTTGTAGCATAATTGTGGATGGAATGAGGCTCGGCTCGTTTCAGCTCATCAGTCAAACTATTCCATCTTTGTGACAAACATCTCCTCGTGGTTTCCTCCTTTGTTGTTGTCTTTACCTCATACTCATTGTAAATTTCCTCAATCCAAGGCATAATTCTATTGCCATAACCTAGTCTGAGAAACATTCTATGTCATTCTTTGTAAACATCCCTTAGGTTGCTTGATTTAGCTCTAATAGGTAGAGGGATATCATACTCCAATTGCTTATAAGCACCATGTTGTTGTCCCAAACTAATCTCATTTTGTATAGAAGACATGAATTCTCTCAATTGAACATTCCCAACATACAACATCAGATTCCAATCATGGTCTTTTGTGACAACATAATTATGTAAATAAAATTCACATAGAAAATTCTTCATTTCAGGTGAGGCAATCCTATAAGCATTGAAGAATTCGATGGGGTTGTCAATAGAAGGATTCAAACCTGAGGTAATTCTTGAAATATTAAAAGAGAGTTATTTCTCTTTTAGGAGTAGAGCATAGACCCTTGGAGGGGTCCTACATTCCATAATTTTTGGTGTCAAAGCTGCCATATCATCCACCCTCTGCTTTAGGGTGGAAATTTATGCATTTTTATCCTCAATCTCTTCATCCTTCTTTTGAATTTCCTTTTTCCATTCCTCCTCTCTTCTTTGTATTTCCTTCAATAAATTTAAAATTCTTGTATGTAATGTAAAATCAGGAGGATTATGGATTCCTACTAGTATTTTTGGTGGTGGCTCTTCATATGGTACTATCTACATGGACTCAGGCTGTCTAGTTATCTTTGGTTGCAAGGGTGTTGTTTCTTCTTCCTTTTGCTACTAGGACTCTTGTTCTAGTTGTGGCTGTAGGAACTCCTGCTTCGGTTTGGGCTATTGCTGTAGGACCTCTTGCTCATGTTGCAAGACCTCTTGCTCATGCTACAGGAAGTCCTGATCTTCCTCCAATTCTTCTGCAATGTTAGCAAGATCAGCCAATGTTATTGCTTCTCTCGTAAATATGTCTTCTTCTTCTTCAACATTATCCTACTCCATTGGAGCTTTAGGGTCCTCATGTGAGGTCTCACTAGGTTTAGGGCTTTCCTATGGAGTTATACCAAGCACAGGCCCAGCTGGTCTAGATTTCATAGGAGGTCTCTCACATTTTCCTTTGGTTGCAGGATGAATAGTATCAGCCTTCCTCTTCTTAGAACTTGGCACTTTTATTTCTGCAGGCTTTGTTTTAACCTTCCCTTTTCTCATTTCTTCCTCTCTCTATTGTGCCCTAGTTTTCATTAGGTTTTCAAGTGGAATGTCATCATCAAAATCTACGAAACAACTTTCTTTTTCTGAGTGCTCTATTCTAGAAGAACTAATTTCTATGGTTTCTTCTGCCACAGGAGGATTCACACTAGAGCCAACATGAGAGGTTGAAGCACTAGGAATGGCTTCAGTCGTGCTTACTATCCTGCTAGACCTACAGGATTAAGGCAAAGCCCTAGGTTGCAAGTGCTCATGTCTAATTTGATCAACATTTATAAACTCTTCCCAATTCATCCCAGATACATCATGTAGAGACTTTTCAACTAACAATTTAATCAAGCAATGGTGGGAAACAAGATTATCCCTACCTTTTTGGGTCTCGACCGCCATAATCGCAAGAAGATTGAAAAACACATTAGGCACATTCATCCTCCTTTTGTGCCTCATGTGATTCAAAAGCTTTAAGTGGACAGAATGCAAATTTGATTGGTGACCTTTACAAGTGATGTATTTGATTTAATAACTATCTGCTTCCATGGATTGGGTAGAGACATTATGTTTGCACCCTCTTTTTCTATGCTCAATGGGGGGTCGTGTGGCTCTGTAAGCTCAACCCTAGCTGATCTGGTGTCTCTCAAAGTAGGGTAATTTTCACCATCAACAAGTAACCCTATGACCTCTCCAATTCTTTCCTCTATTGCTGCAACTTACAACCATTTTACTATGGCTTTTCCTTCTAAAAATGTCTTGGAAAATTCAAGGGAAATGCTTTCATCAAAGCCATCTAGCTTCAAGAAGTAATCTAACCATCCATAGTTTCTAAATTTTGTGAGACATTGTGCATCCTGTAGTAAAATATCATGCACCATGGGTTCATTTCAAATTAACCCACCTCCCATTGTCTGCAATCAAACAAATGCTCTGCAACTTCTTTCCTTCTATTCCCATCTGAAAATCAAATGCACTTTCTTGTAGTACATCTACTAAATTCTAGTACCAACCTGCTAAATTTCTAGTGCCAGTGTCGACTGAATTTCCTTTCTTTTGTTTTTCCTTTTTTCTTACAACTCAATATTACGACAGGGTCAATAATGGAAAGAAAGGAGTGATAAAGGGGAATTATGATAGGAAGAAATGGTGGCTATAGTTATTATAACTTCACACATGCAAGTTGTCCTTTCACTCAGATTTCAAATCAGCTCGTTTTAAATTTTATGATGAACCTAATATGATTTGACACATGGGCAATAAATTCACAAAATATTTGCATCTTTTTCTTTCCCCTCCCCCCAACCTAAATTTGGACATGTGTCTCCATATGTGAGATGGGAGTGGTGATTGACAGGTAATAATGGAATTTATGTGAATATCTTATTCTAACATACAGTGATTAAATGAATGCACTTACAAGGTGATTAAAGATAAAAATTAATGCGCACATACCTAAATGTGTGGAAGATTTTTTGTAAAGATCATGAATAAGGTAACACTTTCCTTTTTGGACCATAAATTGAGCAATAAATGAAGTGATGGAAGAGAGAGAAAGGTGGTAATGGATGGGTGGATGACAAAGTAATGGACTTCCATGTAAGTGAAAGTCTTTATTATCAAAAGTATGTACCTTAATTAGGTTGAAGGAGGGACACTAGGTCCACTTCCTTCAGTTGTAGAAAGCTCTAAGTGCTAGGTGAATTGTTGCAGGAACTCTTCTTTGGAAGTTGGCTTGTGGTATAATCTGAGGCGATGACCATTGACAAGTAATTTGAACCTAACAGGGTAAATGGTGGTAAGTTGAACAACTCCTTTAGGAATGACCTCAGCAACTTCATATGGTCCTAGCCACCTTGTCTGCAATTTTCCCGCATTGTCCTGGTATCTTGAATCATAGAGCAAGGCCCAATCTCCTGGTTTGAATTTCTTATCCTTGATAAATTTGTCATGCCACTTGGTTCTCTAATTCTGCACTACTTCTGTATGTTGTAGGGTTACTCTTCTTATCTCATCCAAATAATTTAGTTGCATGATTATTTCTCTTTGTGCATTAGAAATATTCATCCTCAAATCTACTACAGTCTCTAGAGTATTATATTCAAATTTGACTGGCATCATAGCTATCTTTCCATACAACTCAAATGGGGTGAAGCTTGTAGTTGTTTTCCAAGTTGTCCTATAGGCCCAAACAACTTCTAGTAATCTATTTTCCCAATCCTTTCTATGGATAGCGATTGTTTTAGTCAAAATGGCTTCAATTTCTCTTTTGGTCACCTCAACTTGGCCATTAGCTAGGGGGTGATAAGGAGTAGTCTTCATGTGCCTTATATTGTACTCACTCACTAGTGTTGCAACAAGAGTTTATGTGAATTGAACTCCTTGATTAGTCATTATTTCTCTTGGGACTCCATATCTTGTGAAAATCTCCTCATAAAGAAATTATGCAACCTTGTTATCTCTTGCATGCTTCATGGCCTTAACTTCTACCCATTTTGTCACATAATCAGTGCATACCAATATATAAGACTTACCATTTGATGGAGGGTCAATTGGTCCCACAAAATTCAATCCCCACTTGCAAAAGGGAGTGATTACTACCTGAGGGCACAATGCCATCTCATCAGACCTGGTTGGTTTGCCCATTCTTTGACATCTATCACATTTTTTGGTATACCTTCCTACATCCTTGTGGAGTGTTGGCCAGTAATACCCTGTGTTCAAAACCTTCATTGTCGTCCTCTTGGATACAAAGTGTCTTCCATATTGTTTGTTGTGACAAGCATGCAAAATGTCATATGTCTCATCTTCTCTGACACATCTCCTCATGACATGGTCAAGTAGAGTATAAAACAAACATCCAACAATCCAAGAGAAAGGAAAATATTTTTCAATGAGTGCCCTTTTCTCTTTTGGGGAGAAGTGAGAAGGAAATCTACCTATGAGCAAGTAATTAGCTATGTCAGCATAATAGGGTGTTTATACACTAAGGGAGAATAGATTCTCATAAGGAAAAGAGTCATATATAGGCTGATTGTCTTTTGATGTAGTTAGTCTTGAAAGAAAATCTGCAACAACATTGGCCTTCCCTGGCTTATCCACAATGGTTATATCAAACTCCTGCATCAATCTACCTGTGATCAAAGGTTTATTCATGAGATACCTAATGGTTGCATGATAAGTGTGCACAAAGATTTGGTATCATGTTATGTAATTCCTAAATTTGTTTAGTCCATAGATTATTCTCAACATCTCTTTCTCTCTCACTGTATAACTGAATTTAGCTCCTTGCAATTTTTTGCTGAAAAAGTAAATAGAATTTTCAACAGATCCCTTTTTCTATCCTAAGATCGCTCATATGGCATAGTTTGATGCATTAGTGTGGATGTGGAAAGGAAGCTCCCAATTAGGTCCCTTGAGTACAAGAGCATAAGTCAAAGTTTCCTTCAAGTCAGAAAATGCCTTGTCACAAGCTTCAGTCCACTGAAATTCAACATCCTTAGTGAGAAGGGTATACAATGGTACTGCTACCTTACTGAAATATTTGATGAATTTCCTATAATATCCTACATGACCCAAGAAACTCCTAACATCCTTATGTTTTGTAAGTGTAGGTAGATTTGTGATTACCCAATTTTTGTAGGATCTACTTGAATTCCCTTGTAGGAGATGTAGTGGCCAAGAACTACACCCTCTTCCGTCATCATGAAGAAATTTTCACTATTTAAGGATAAGTTTTGGTCTTCACATCTCTGTAGGACTCTTTTGAGATTTTCCAATGCTTGATCAAAATCAACACCATAAGTGGTGAAGTCTTCCATATAGATTTCCATGCAATCATGAGAAATGTTTGAGAATATGCTAATGACTACCCTCTGGAAAGTTGTAGGTGCATTACACAAGCCAAATGGGAGTGAAGAATAGGAATAGGTCCCCCATGGATAGGTAAATGTGGTCTTCTCTTTGTATTTTAGTGTAATTTGGATATGGTTGTAGCCGCTGAATCCATCTAGAAAAGAGAAGTATTGCTTTCCTGCAAGTGTGTCCAAAACTTGATCAATAAAGGGTAGAGAAAGTGGTCCTTCTTGGTGGCAGGAGTAAGTTCCCTATAATCAATAAAAACTCTCTATTTCCCTCCTTTCTTAGGTACAATCAATAATAGAGACACCCACTGATTGTCTGAAATGGGATAGATAAATCTTGCATCTAGTAATTTTTGTAGTTCTCCTTTCAAAATTTCTCTTAGTGCAGGGTTGATTCTTCTTTGTGGCTTTCTTATTGGAGTGCAATCATCTCTTATATATAAATTATGTATGTACAAATTTTAGGATCCATTCCCTTCATATCATGATAATCCCATGCAAATGCATGTTGATGGGTCCTTAATAGGTTCACCAATAACAACTATTGCTCTTCATTCAATTTACTATTAACATTCACATATTTTCCCGCTGACACCTAGACTTGTGTAGTTAACTGTATAATGGTTTCTTCATTAATACATGGTACCTTTAGTTCATATGGCAACAATGTATGGGACATGCCTAGATTGCTACAAAAATTTTGTCTAGAGGAAGACTGGTTGCAGGAAGATTGTCTGCAGGAAGAGCAAGCAGAAGTGTCATGACCAAAGTAGAAGATGGTGCTTCCTCCACTTCATAATGGTTCTGAATGATGTTAGCTAACACTTCATCCTCAACTTGGAGCTACATGAAATAGCTTCTACCTAGCATCATAAGTTGTGCCACAAAATTAACTTCTTCGGCCTCTTCACCAACTTGTGGCCATATGGGGTCATCTTCATCATGAGATGGTTGAGCAGGTGGATAAAGAACAAACTTTTTAGTACTCCTCTCATCTAAAATGGTCATGTCACCTGATCGAAATCCAATGTATGCATCTGCAGTTGCTAACCAAGGCCTTCCGAGAATGATGGGATACCCACCTAGTGTAGCCTTAGGAAAAAGAATCATAAAATTTACTAGGTATTCCTAGGAGTCTAGAACTACCACAAGATCCTCCACTACACCATCCGACTTAACAGTAGAGCTATTAGCAAGCTACAGGATAGTGGGAGTAGATCTCATACTTGCAATGTTTAGTTTTTGTAGAATGTCCTTGGTCATTACATTTATTGCTGCACCTAAATCAATCAGAGCGTTCTTTACTTGGATCTCATTTATGATGACTGCTACAACAAGACTTCCTGGGTTATTATACTTAGGAATAGTCACTTTTCCCAGCATGATGTCAGCCAGCTAACCCACCACATGAACTGTAGTTGGGTCTTTCTTTTTCCTACCTGACTTCTTGAGAAAAAATTCTTTGATTGCTTTGCCATAGATTGGAACATCTTTTATTGCCTGAAATAGGGGTATCTAAACACATATATGCTTCAGCTGATCTCTAAGGAAATGGTGGTTCTTGTTCAGTCTTCTTGACATGCAATGGTTCATGATTTTTAGGTACATTTGGCTAAATGGGATCATTCAGAGGCTCCTCCTCCTCTTCCACGGGAAGCTCAGTGATAATGGGCTTGGAAGGGGTTGGTAGAGTGGTTCCTAAATGTAGGTGGATATCACTTACACTCACAATATATGCAGGGAATTGATTTGAATCAGCAAAGTATGTAGGCTGCTGTTGTGGTTTTTTATTTAGATTGGGTGTGGGTTGAGCTAGTAGCTGAGTTGGTTTGGGTGCATTTGAGCTTGGATTAGCAGGTGGAGGCATTATAGCAGGTTGTTGGGGTTGAGAAGGTGGTTGCATGTAATTGGTTGTCTGAGTAGGCCATTGTTGTTCTCCTCTCCATGGATTTGTTTGTTTCCAATTTCTTGGAGGTGGTTGCTAGTTCCCTTGAAATTTCTCCCAATTCCCCTGAGGTTTCTACCATTGGGGTGGATAACTCTGATGACTAGGCCAAGCATTTGGAGGGTTACTCCAAGGCTGTGGTGGATATCCTCCATAACTAGGTGGATATGGGGGCTGACATTGGTTACCAGATAAATAAGAGTTAAAATATGGTATAGCATAGGATAGTGGATCTGGTGGCATACATTTTCTTGGATCCCAAGGCTTCCTTTGTGCAACATAGTAGACTTGATCTTCTTCAATCTGAATTGGCTTAAACTTAGGTGGAATATACTTGCTCTCAAGGCTAGCTAACATCTTGCATCTGCAGTCCTTCTTTTATCTGTTGTGGGGGGAATACTCTGTCAATATTTCCTCTTCCTCCTCTTGCTTCTTCTTGGCCTCAAGTGTATCTAGCTAAGTACCTAGATTATTGATAATGTCATGCTTGAAGTTTGCCAAAAAATGAGTGATTTCCAATCTTGAAAATCCACTGGTAGTTTTCTTACCCATGGAAGATTGATATGCTCTCCTTTTCTTTGAAGCTGCCCAAGAATAATTCTGGCATATTTTCTTGATATCCTCCCAAGGAACTTGGGAGATATCTCCTCCTGCCATGAGGTCCAATGCATCAATGCAACTGTCATTAATTCCTCTCAGGAAAAGCAACTTTTGTGAGTCCTCATTAAGTTCATGGTGTGGAGAACTTTTTAGGAAATACAAGAACCTTGCAATGTAATCTTCCAAGCTCTCATCTTCCTTTTGTTGCATCCTGAAAATGTCACCTCCTCTCATGTCACTACCCCTGCAATATTCCTTGTATTTCTCAATGAATTTTTTCTTCATGTATTCCCAAGTTTTCACGGTATCTTTTCCTAGGCTCATGAACCATTTTAATGCAACCTATTTTAAAGTGGTAGGAAATAGCTTAAGGCTATGTGCATCAGTAGTATAATCATAAATCCTGCAGAGTATGTCAAACTCAAATAAGAAGGTATCAAGATCTTTTTTCACAAGTCCATAAAACCTGGGGAGTGTTGAGGTAGGAATGTTCTTGATGTTGTCAACTTCATTTTGATGGAAAATGGGGAAAGGAAAAGCTAGTTGGATTTTTCTATTCCTATTTGTATCACCCATGCTTGTTTGATGTGGTTCTAGGAAAAAGGGGTTCTCCAGCTGATTTTGATCTTTAGAGGAGACTTCAAAGCTAGTCAGATCAGGATATGCATCAGCAAAGTGGTGTGGATCTTCTTCTTCTTCTTCTGGTAGGTTTTGGTATTCAACTAGTTGGAATGGATGAGGATTGTTAAGAAGGAATCTCCCATAAGCATCCCTTCTCCTTCCTCTATGCATGCAATATCACTCACTATTAGTCAGCTCAAACAAAGAATGGGTAAAGAATAATGAGGATCATTACTTCCTAAATGATGATATACTAAGAACAACTCCCAGAAACACTATAGCAAGAAAAGCTACCACTGACTCCAAAAGACTACCTTGCTTGACACCATCCTCGACAATGGTTCCAAAAATGTTGGCCTCTTAGAATGATTTGATGATTAAGCCCTTACAATCATGATTCAAAGATTGGACATCTAACTTGAATAGTTATTTCAATCATCATGAAGGTTTATTTAACTTGTCATGTAACGCCCGCCATGCAAACCCAGAGAACACAGACAAAGCAACTATTTTTTTTTTAAACCATACAATTGAACATGTAAGAACATTAACCATAATCACATAACACATTACATTACACTATTA
>VDFB02105785.1:162483420-162497707 GCA_007258455.2 Sequoia sempervirens | reverse complement strand
GAGAATTAAGGGTTGAGAATTGAGGGTTGAGGGTTTCATGTATAGGGTAGAGAATAGAGGGTAGAGGGTTGAAGGTTTAAGGATTGAGGGTTGAGGGCTTAAGGTTGATCATAGAGGGTTGAGGGTCCAATGTATGGGGTAGAGGGTGTGGATGTGAAAATCTGCATATGGTTAGCATTTTAAAACCAAAATAATCCTCAACATCCCTATGAGATAATGAAACATGTTAGATATGCTAAGTAAGATATTAAAACAAGAAAAACCAAATAAGCATACAAACAACACAAATCAACTTCATCTCATAGTGGATTGGTGTCACATGTGCTAGTGACCCTTTCCCAATCCTTGATTGATAAGCTTAAGATGATGTAAATGCAATGGAGATGATGAGCAAGATGAGTTCTCAAATTAAGAGAGTAACCTTGCATAAAAGTTGTGGAGGATTTTCTTGAGGATGAAGCCTCTATTTAAAGATTTTCAAATGCTGAGTGTTGAAGGGACCAATGTGGGACTAAGAAACAGGCCAATGAAAAGAGGCCACTTGTCATCATGTGAGTGGTTGATGCATATGCAAGATTTGGGAAGAGTGTCCATGAGAGGGAGAATTTGAATTCAAATTTGAGAGTAAATGTTGAGTGGGGGACAAGAAAATGAGAATTAAATGTAATGTTGGAGGGACAAATCAACTTTCCTTTGAATTCAAAATTCAGGGAATATTCCCCATAAATGCCATGTTGATGGAAAATCTTGGATTTAATAAATCAATAAATTGATTTATATGTGCAAGTGGCTAAATCTAGAGAATGCAAGTGGGTGAGATTATTATTTAATCAGGGTTAGATTAAATAGATGATGATTATGCTGATTTAATGGTGCTTAGATGATTTTGACTATTAGGACTTAAATATTTGATTTATTTAAGTCAAAAAATGGTGGAATATGATTTGGGTTTGATTTAAATAAAGTCCTGATTTATGTGATGAATGGAATATGATTATGCATGATGTAAATTTGACATGTCTATATTTTTCCCCTTTGAAGCAATGTACTTGTTGTGTTGGTTCAAAGAATAACTTGCTGCAATCGAAATAAAAAAAAAAAAACTTATTTTTTGGATGCCCCAACGAAAAGAAGTACACCGGTACATTGCCCCCTCGAGAGATTGAGCGAAAAGATTCGATTTGAAGGTCGATCTCATGATAAAGAGGTTCAAAATGGGTGGTTATGGACAACGATGCAAATGAGATGATTTTAAGATGCTTAGAATAACAAATCTATATTATCCTAAACAACTTAAATGATGATATGATATGAGATGGATGAGATTGATGATGTGAATGATGTGATATGCTGTGATTATGCAATGGATGATTTATGAGATGCTTAGACTAATAGATCTATATTATGATGATGATTATGCATGTGAGATGATATGCAGAATACGAATGATTTATGGATGCAAGATGAATGCATAATGGATGCATGATGGATGCATTGGTGATGATAATTAACTATTTATGTTGTGATGTTAGTGCAGAAAATGAAGAAATTAGATGATGACAAGAGGATCCAACAAGCCAACATTATGAGAGATGATGATGAGAGATGATGAGAAATGATGATGATAGATGGATGATTTGCTTATCAAGGATTGGGATTTTAAAAGGATCACTTACTTTATGTTTGATAACATGCCTAAGCACGATGCATCAAGGTATAAAGGACTAGGATGGCGTTGTACTTAGTGTGATGGACTTTGACTCGACAAATAGATAGGAGTATTCTTGTTCACACCTGACATACGGAAACCTTGCTAGGATGCACTTTAGAAGTTTCAAACATCTTGGACCAAAACATGGAAAGGTATAACCAATCAATGCAATAGTCAACAAGCTATCTAAAAAATCCTCTACATATATCTAACAAAGTAAGTATTCGCCAAGTTATTTTACAAGAACATCCGACAAGCACAGCAAACAAAAGAATAATGATCGTTGCCCCATTCCTATCTCTCTAAATCCTTCATTCGAATATCATCGAGAGGTCATTGGACTAAGCACAATAAGATAAATCAAAATAAAAGATGAAGTATGCAAACAAGTCAATGTTCTTCATACCTCTAGCAAAAGGGATGTATTTTGATAGGATAAGAATCCAAGTGATATCCAAAATGATGCCCATTGTCGGAATGATATATCCTAGGACATGCATTGTATAGGATGATGATGGTTTTGATAAGTTGATTGATAGGTTGTTAATATTTAAGGTTGAATGACATGTTTGAAAATGATCAAGAGTTTGATTTTGTTTTAAATATTGTTTGTTTGCTTTTGATTTTACGATTGAAGCTTGTTTTTGCTGACTGCTATGATTGTTTCTGTTTGCATTGCCAAAGGATGAAGGTGATGATCAGTTTATTATGGATGATTGATTATTGGGGGTGAAAGTGAAACGAGATGGGTGGATTTTTTCAAATATTTGGATGTTTTTTTTTATGTTTTGAAATGTTTTGAGGCTATTTTTTATATTTTCAAGTTTTTTGCAAATGTTTTGATTTTTTTATTTTCTAATGTTTTTGGATTTTGATGTTTTGAATGTTTTTGGATTTTGTGTCTTAGGGGCTGATCAAAGATTAGCCTTGCCTACGTTTAAGCTCAGAGATGACATAGTTTGGATTCCAATGTTTTTGATGTTTTCTATTTTATGGATGTTTTTGGATTTTGATGTTTTTGATTTTTTTTGGATTTTTCAATTTTTTGGATGTTTTTGGATTTTTGACATGATTTTGACGATTAGGATATGGATATGTGTGATGATATCAGTTCTCTATTTTGGGATTTTGCTAAAAACCAAGCTAAGGTTTATTGATCGAATTGATGATGATGATGACAACATTGTTGAGGATACACAACAATGGAAGGATTTGATTGATCAAGATGATAACATTGTCGATGATACACAACAATGCAAGGATTGATTGATCAGGATTGATGATGATAACATTGTTAAGGATGCATAACAATGCAAGGATAGTGTTAATCAACACAATGATCGGGAAGGATATCCCAAGATTATGGATTGATTGGATTCGATTGATCAGGATTGATGAAGCTTGGTTTAGAACAAAAGATGTTCAAATGATTTGATGTGACACTTGAAGGGTGTGTTAGATGCAATTGATATTAATTATTTGGATCGATGTTCGATGAAAGATGAAGCTTGATATGGAATGTCTTCTCGTCAAAATATGTCATGGGCTATGATTTGGATTTTGGATTGTAGATGCTTTGATCAATTTGGCTTCACGTCTTTTAATGTTCATATCACCATATAAGGTGAAGGATATAGATCAAGATTTATTCTCAAAGCAAGATGTAAATATATGCCCTCAATGTCTAGCAATGTATGGAGTGTCATGGGTGGATGCTCAGATAAGTGTATGGATGGATGGATACGACAAGCATGCAAAGCATGTCAAGGATTATCTTGTGACAAGATAAGGTGTTCAGATAAGGAATGCTCATTTGGATAATGCTTCAGATAATGTTGGATAGGATAAGATCAATGAAAATGACCCATGTCAAGATGTTTACCGTATGCAAGTGTAAGGTGTGCCCCAAAATTTCATCAATATCAAGATAACTTGGATGATGGATGTAGATGGATGAAAATGGATTGGATCAATGGTTTATGGATGGATGGATTTATTATGGATAAGATGGATGGAATGTTGGCTTTATTATGGATGGGATGAGATGCTTTCGCTGAAGTGGCGCACACAAATGATCGATTCTACACATGACACCCGTTTGCCAGGTTTTCATCATGGTCTTGCCCAAAGTGCCATCGTAGTGGTTTTCACTAGAGGACAATTTTTTTTCTTTACTATTTTCAATCCCTTTTCTAATTTTTTTTTGGATTTTTTGCTTTTTTTGATTTTTTTGTATTTTTTTGTGAAACATTTAAAGCTCCTGCTGAACCACAAGGTGTTGCTGATGTAGGTGCCTTTGTCAAAATGTGCCACCGATATCCTACCTGAAGAAGTTGTTTCGCTAAGATATGTGCACTTGAATATAACTTTTGAGATTCCTGATCTGCTTTGTTGATACTGGAGTTAACTCTATCTTGGTGCGCACATTGCGATAAAGTTCCTTCAGAATCCTTATGATGAAGGGTCGTTGCCAATACACAGTTAATGTAAGAATTGGATATCATGCGTGGAGGCGTGGATGGAGTGCGTTTAGGGATAAGAGATGGATTGGTTGATAATTTGGAACCTTTGACTCTCCAAACTTGGGAAGATGAGCAATGATGGGTGGATACAGAAGTGTGCATGGAATTAGGACCAACTGCTTGATACACTTTGTACGTCACTTGAAAAGCCTGCTTTTGATTTTGCAGACATCTTTGAGGGATACCTTTCCCTCTTTTAGTTTGCCCCATAGTTTCTTTGACTAATGGAGTTTGATAGGGATGATCTTTCTTTGTATTTTTTGGTATCCATGCGTATTTGATTAGTCTGTCATGCTTCTTAGCTTCTTTTTCTTTGATAACATTTTTTGTGCTTTGATTCAGATCTTTCTTTTGACATTGGTCCCAATTCATGGATGGGGTGATGGGTGGATGAAGATTCATGACGTGACTAGTTGTAGTATTGGCAATGGTTTCTTCACAAGGATTCTTTGTGCTCCCTATGTTGATGTTTGCACTAGATAAAGTTGCCCCCAATATGGTGGAAGTAGTACCTTCATGCTTTGATTCTGCCTGTTCTAAGAGCTCCTTTTTAGAGTGCATTCTCTAATAAATGACCATCGTAGGTGACATTATTTCCATTTTCTTCTCTGCTAACTCTGGATGTTCTATCTAACTTGTTTCATTGAGCGGATAATGATGGATATCTTTATTCATGATGTCCTCAATCTGAGTTTGGGACATATTTGATCTTGATGTTGACAACTCCATTTGATTGTAGGAGTTAAGAATCTTCTCTTTTTGTGTGATAGTGTCAGGAGTAAAGGGATCCTATTCTAAATGAAGATCATCGATGTTTCCATCCAAAGAAATCATCTCATGGGTAGATGGATGAATATGCATTATGCTGGAGTGATCATTATTTGCGACATCTTGTATGGATAGGAGAGTGTCCATTAGCTTATTGTAGTATCTTGAGGATAAAAATTCTTGATCTTGAATGATTTTGTGGTTGCGTTCGACATGATTTGGATCAAGTTCTTGACATGGATCAGTTTCAAAGGATGGATTTCCTATAAGGGGTGATTGGATATCATCATTAGACATGGTAAGTGGTTCAATATCCTCAAGTTTCAAGTTTAGGATTTCTTTAGTATCTGTAATCATGAGGTTGAAGGGGCTCAACATGTCTTGGAAGGAACCATTGCTAGACTTTGGTGAAGGATTTTGATCATGCTTTGGCTTAAATGCCTGAGATATACCCTCTAACTCATAAGGCAATGTAGAGACATTTTCAACATGATTATTGGTCAATGCCTCATTGGATGAGGCAAAAGTATCTTTATTGATGAATTGATCTTGATCATTGTTTTCAACAATTGTGGTGGAGAGATTGACAATGTTATCATTGTCCCCAATAGCAATTATCTTTTGATCAATTAGGTCTTGGATGATATTTTTTATTCGAATACAACTTAATGTTGTGTGTCCCTTTGTTTTGTGATAATCACAATGGTGCTCCTCATTATACCCTGGTGGTTTAACTAGGGGTTCTTGATAGTTCCCATAGATGGGGAGCTTGATGAGATTTTCTTGTACCAATTGTTGCAAGACTGATTTGATTGGTCTCCCAAGTGGTGTGTATTGTCGCTTGTTTCTTTGTGAGATTTGCACTTTAAGTTGACCTTGTGGTGATTGATTTGGGAGATGTGGTGATTGATCTTCAACACGTGGGGGTTGGATTTGTTGATGTGGTTGACCTTGATATCTAACTTCTTGACCTTGGAGATATTGTTGTGGTTGTGGACACAACTCAATACTTTGATGACATGGATTAACCAATGGAAGATTGTATTGATTTTGGTGTGAAGATATCTCTTGGCCCAATAGTTCAATTAGTTTGGCATGTGAAGCAAGTTGCTCTAGTGAAATTTGATCTTGATTTTGAATTTGATTCCCTTGATTTGGCTTTTGTTTAAGCGGATTTGGGATGTGTAGTTGTGTTTGATTTTGGACAATATTCTAATTTGTGATGATGGGTTGAAATTGACCATTGCTCATGTTTGGAATATTCATATGATTTGTAAATGTATCCATCCCAACGTTTGTTGGATTCATGTTTCAAAAACTTGTTCTTGGTACATTCTCCTTTGGCATGTAGGGATTTGGTGGGATGACGTTGTTCGTTTGAAGGCTCATGCATTGATTGTTCGATTGGTGGATTTGTAGGTTTGGATTTGGATTTAACATTGGAAAAGGTGTTTCAAACTTTTTACTAGGCATACTCACATTTTTTGTGCCATTGACATTTGTCGAAGGTAATGATCCCATGTATGGTTTTGTATAAGTGTGAGTTTTGATAATCAATCAAAATTGTAAGGCTTTGAAGATTCAATTGATTTGGATTACTCGAGATGTATGGATCAAGTGTATATTCCATGTTCCTCTTGTGTTTTGACCTTGTTACAAAATTGACCTCTAAAGTTCTTAGGACCAATGACGATATGGAGGATGAATGGGGTGAATGATGAGAGTGTTGAATGTTTAGGGACTTTGGATCAATGCTAGACTTAGGGTTTGATTTCAATTGGTTGATTTGGATTTGGATAATGGACTTGTAAACCCTAAGATGTAAGATGTTATCTTAGGATGAAATTGTTAAAAGGATTGCTGATTTAATTAAATGTATGAGAAAGGATTCATTCCCATACACCTAACTAAACAAATGATTTTGATTTTTGATGATTTACCCAAGTCTAAAAAGGATGTTTCCAAAGATCTAAAGTTGTTTGGGATGAAGATGATAAATGTTTGAGATGGATGAAGATTTTGATTTGATCCTAAAAGACTTAGAGAGACTTTGTTTACTAGGCCAAGGTATTGAAGAACACACTTTTCTCTAAGAGCAATTAAAAGACCAATATGACCAAAAGATATCAAGCACATGTGTGGGGTCCAATTTGTTATCTTTGCTTAGTGGATTCTTTTTACCAAAAACAGACACTTGATTATGGTTCAAACTAAATGTCCAATGTCACAGCTTCTTGTCATCCCACAAAGTGCTATGTGGAAGTTCCAAGAAATCAGGACAAGGGTTGCCTAATGTTGACCTTTGTAAGAGCAAATTAAGATGTAAACCCAATTACTTAGAAACCTCTAAGGACATAATCCCAAGGGTAAGCAATAGTTCTTGGGTTTTGTCAAAGGTATTTACTCTAACTAAGGGGTTTGAAATTCTGGTGATGATGTTGAATGATAGTTTTCCAATGTTTTCGATAAACGCATTGTGTTTTCAAACAAGCAATGTAACATCCTAGCTCAACTGGTACGTTTTTCTTGGTGGGCTTGCCTCATGCCCTTCATAGTGAAGAGATGATTTTACATGCAACCAAGGATAAAATATAAAGGTATGTTAAGAATGAGGTCTTAACCTCTATATTCTAACCAAGATCGGACATGGCAAGTAACTTCTTAGAATCAGAGTTCCAATGCACCACTTTGATAAACTCATTGGATGGACTAGATGGCAACTACAAACAAGGTTCTTAATGACACAACATCGGGGACATGGCACCTTGCGAGCATCTAGCAAGCCACTAAAGGCTTTGATCAATCCTACTAAGGGCTCTTATACATTTTACGATAGTACCCCATTCTAAAAGACACTATACGGCTAAGGCCTACATACCATGAGGACTTGACAGTTTAGTCTTATCTATTTATATACTGGCCTGAATGAAAAACCAGTTGGAGTCACCTTCGAGTTCTCCTTTCAGATGTGTCTCTTAGGAAGGCCCCTCTGAAGGTAAACAATAGCAAGCAAGCACATTCGTGGTTCGATCAACCTTCGTTTAGAAACAAAGGGAGAACACACGCAATATACCTAACTCACACTCGCACAAGATTTTGTTCAGTTTTAAGCCCAAATCAAAGTGTGGAGGCAATCTTTTATGCAACCTAATGTCATCAAAAAGACTTCTGATTCTCAAGATCGTTGTGAAGCACGAGAGAAGCACATACGCCTTTTTAGATGAGATTATTTTGCATAAAAGATTACAAAAAATGAAAAAAACATGTTCATTTTAGCCTCAAAGCAATGATTCAATTCATTTTAAGCACCAAAATGAAATGTTTGAAGTTGCTTTGTTCAATTTTAGCAAAAATTGAAATCTAGTAGGTGTCTAAGGTTCAATTTTAATCCAACTTCAAAAACATCAAATCAGTGATTGATTTTAAATCTAAATTGAAAGCAAGTTGTCCTAAAACAAAAAATGAAATCAAGAAATGAATTCTTTGAAGTTGTCACAATAAGCATTGAAAAATGCTTTTGTCAAGTTTAAATTCAGTGTTCCACTCAAATCTGCTTATTTTCGCTTAATTCCCTTGTGAAAGAGAGACCACCTTTGTAAACCTGCAAATGGTACAAAAATATCACAAATAAGAAATAAAAAATAACTGATAACTTTATGACAATCTAAAGCACACATTGATGATCTCATAAATATACCTTAGCTCACAATAAAGCTATATTAATGATTCCTTAAATGTGTTAAAGGCTAAAATATACAAACAAACTAACCAAGAGTCAAAATATAGCAAAAGTTATAATGTGTGAATGAGTTGATGAGCAGACACCACCTCGACTGCAAATTTGTGAGTCTCAACTGTAAATATGCAATGAAAGTACTTTTATTGTGTCAAAAGGTGATTATATTCAAACATGAATGATGACACACTTTATGATAGGGGAGAAGACCCAGTAGCCGCCAGGGCTAACTTCGCGCAACTGTAGAATTCAAACCGTATGCCGAATTGGAAAAAAAAATTATGGGTTTTTTTCACACGTGAGTTAAGTGCTTATAACTAAGGTTTCAGCTTCTGGGCAATTCGATTGAATGCGGGAGCATTGGATATGCGCGCGGAGGTAAAAAAGTCACCTTTTAGAGGGCTGTCCCAGTAGCCGCTCGCTCTAATTTCAATCAATTAGAGTTGTTTTAGCACTTAAACTCCACTTAAATCAATCACTTTAGCACTTAATGAGCGGCTATTGGTGTTTTTGTAATTATTTATTCAATAACATAAAGTTTTTTAATGGATCAAAGCCAAAAAAAATTTGGGGGGTTAAGTGAACATGGAGGTGGCGATTATTCAATGGCGGGAAGCTACTGGCTCTTCTCCCCTAGATGTGAGCTTTTTACGCAATCAAAACAATAAACATAAACTTCAATCAGTCCAAATAAATGTCAGATCATCCCAGACAAAATGTATGTATTAATGACCTTCCTTCCCTGATAAATATAAATACTTCAACATTGGCGAACAACCACATTGCAATAGCTAATTGTGGACAGCAATATCGATATCAAGAGAGACAGCAAATGGTAGAGACTAAAATAAATAGTGCTGGGACCCATGGTGTCTATAAACTATGGTGCATAAGCTATTGGTTACTTCTCAGGATCGGCACAATTTCACAGGAATAGCTGTAAAGCGACTCTTTTTGTGTGCAGCATAACGCACTAGTCTGACTACTCCTTGTCACCTCTTCTCAGTTGCTGTCACACACATCATTTATGTGAGCATCATGAACAGTCATGCATCATAGTTATCTGTACAAAGCTATCAAAGTCAAGAAAATGACAATCAATTTTCAAAAATGAAATCATTAAATGCCTGGGAGGAAATCGAGTAGACAGCAGTTTGAAGATAACTGTACGAGATAGGATTAATGGCAGACAAGAAGCCGTGATAGTTCAAAGTCAATTTACTGGCCTCATACTATCATCAATAGTCATCCAACACACAAGAAGTAAGCAAGCGAATTCATACCATTGAAATTTCCCTAAGTTGTTTGACCTGTCATTCTGCGTTGCCACAAAACTTCATTTTAAGCATATCGATGCTTATTGGCTTATGGTCGTTCAAGAATTTGAATCCTTCCTTAAATATTTTTGCAGATGAGTTGTTGGTGCTTGATGGTTTCGGGCCTTTCTGAGAGAAGGCGAACAGATTTGAGAGAGGTGACGGCCGCAGTTGTATAGCATAGAATATTTTACGCTTTCCTACTGTCCCTGACATGACAGTATTCTCCTCCTATTAATCTTCATAGCTCTCACAACGACATTAGTTAGATAAACACAAAATAGATCTGTTGAAAAGCCCCTAGAAACTTTTAAGCAAATGACATTGACAGGTGCAATGTGAAACGCAGATAAGGCATGTGAACTATTTGACAGAATGTTTCAAAAACTGAGACCAAGCATGTGAATTGTTTTCCAGACTGCCTCAGAGAGGCGTGATCTCATAGAGCATGCTTTAGGCGCATACTTAACCTCATGGATGACAACACCAGCGATTTTCTTTAGCTGTGCTTTAAAAGTGAAATATTGCCTCAACCATGCATGGTTATCAGAGTTAGCTAATAGTTTTCTGCCAAGTTGAATCCTTGAAGGGCTTGAAGACAATAATAGTAGCGTGCAAACATGAAGGAAGCTGCTGCGCAACATGCAAAGGAGCTGCAAGGACAAGAAGAGTAGAGGATAAAAGAACAGAAGGTGAAGGCACTTTTAAAGTTAGAAGAGCTGAATAGGCGGGCTTTGGCAGGTGCAACACCTCAGGATGTGGGAAATCCTAGAAGTGAAAATATGACATCTACAACATCCAGTGGATCAGAAGTAGTAGCTGAAGTTATACAGAAGCAACAAGCAGGAAGTTATGATAATATTGGAGAGCAGAATGACAATCTCAGTGTTCCTAATAATAATGCTGTGTGGGAGCTTCCTCCAGCTCAAGTATCAAAGCCATCTGAAACTCGAGGAAGCCTTGGAAAAATAGTGGTCCCTTCGTGTAGAGGCAAATCATCGGCTCTCAACGGCTCACACAGCCGATGCAGAAAATGACTCACACATCAAGCATTCGGGAGAGGGGGCAGTGCATTCATGACAAACCAGTACCAAGAGAGCATGTATTGTGCTGAAAGCAACAATAGTAATAATCATAGAATCAACATGAACCTATCGTTTCTGCAGTGCCGGCAGAGGGAGGAGGTTCCCCCATTGTTTCATGTGTTGAGTGGCATGGGAGTGCCAATGGAGTCCTCATAGTCGTATGAGTAGCAAGATATGTCGGAGCTTTGTCTCTATCAGTGCTTTCCTAAAAATAAAGCATCGACTGATATGGAGAGCAAGAAAATTCATTAGATTTGTTTATAATGATTAGTACCAAGTCAAGTTATTGTGTCCTATCATTCTTCTCAACATAGCATAGATGCTTCAATCGGGTCCACTTTCCATAACTTAAGTTGCTCTCTGCCTGCAAAGTCTCTACAAGTTGAAATGTCTTACTGAACTACAAATACTGTAAAATAGATTACATTCAAAGAATAAAAAGTGCAGTTGTTGGAAAAGCAGAAGCCGGTGAAAAAAAAACAACTTTCTGATACACAGATGATCTTGAAAAGATGCCCTTCTTTCTTCTTTTTTTTTTTTTTTTACAAGAACACAGAATATCGAATGATTTTAGTCTACCATTAAGTATAAGATAAGCAAATGGAGCAGATTATACTGAAACGAATGGCAGAGTTATTTAAAGCATAAGACCCAGCTGATATAAAATAGTAACCTAAATGAGACAACATGAAAATAAAGTTGCACAAAGCCTCAAATAGGCCCTCCTTCTAGCGCCATAATGTGGATGTGAAAATTTGAATATGGTTAGCATTTTAAAACCAAAATAATCCTCAACATCCCTATGAGATAATGAAACATGTTAGATATGCTAAGTAAGATATTAAAACAACAAGAAAAACCAAATAAGCATACAAACAACATGAATCAACTTCATCTCATAGTGGATTGGTGTCACATGTGCTAGTGACCCTTTCCCAATCCTTGATTGATAAGCTTAAGATGATGTAAATGCAATGGAGATGATGAGCAATATGAATTCTCAAATTAAGAGAGGAATCTTGCATAAAAGTTGTGGAGGATTTGCTTGAGGATGAAGCCTCTATTTAAAGATTTTCAAATGTTGAGTGTTGAAGAGGGACCAATGTGGGACTAAGAAATAGGCTAATGAAAAGAGGCCACTTGTCATCATGTGAGTGGTTGATGCATGTGCAAGATTTGGGAAGAGTGCCCATGAGAGGGAGAATTTGAATTCAAATTTGAGAGTAAATGTTGAGTGGGGGACAAGAAAATGAGCAATAAATGTAATGTTGGAAGGACAAATCAACTTGCCTTTGAATTCAAAATTGAGGGAATATTCCCCATAAATGCCATGTTGATGGAAAATCTTGGATTTAATAAATCAATAAATTGATTTATATGTGCAAGTGGCTAAATCTAGAGAATGCAAGTGGGTGAGATTATTATTTAATCAGGGTTAGATTAAATAGATGATGATTATGCTGATTTAATGGTACTTAGATGATTTTGACTT
This sequence comes from Sequoia sempervirens, assembly GCA_007258455.2. Classification (NCBI taxonomy): domain Eukaryota; kingdom Viridiplantae; phylum Streptophyta; class Pinopsida; order Cupressales; family Cupressaceae; genus Sequoia; species Sequoia sempervirens. Next base: position 162,485,077 of record VDFB02105785.1, on the reverse strand, counting down.
TTAGGACTTAAATATTTGATTTATTTAAATTAGAAAATGGTGGAATATGATTTGGGTTTGATTTAAATAAAGTCTTGATTTATGTGATGAATGGAATATGATTATGCATGATGTAAATTTGGCATGTCTACAGAGGGTATATGGGTTGAGGGATTAGGGTTTAAGGGTTTAGGGTAGAGGGTAGAGCGTTGAGGCTTGAGTGTTTAAGGTTTTAGGGATTAAGGGTTGAGGGTTGAGGGATTAGGGTAAAGATTTTGCTTAGGTTTAAGGGTTTAAGGGTTGAGAATATAAGGTTGAGGGTACAGCGTAGAAGGTAGAGGGTTTAAGGGTTTAGGGTTTAAGGGTTAAGGGCTTACGGTTTAGGTTTGAGTGTTTAAGGTTTTAAAGGTTGAGGGTATAGGGTTGAGAGATTAGAGTAGAGAGAGAGGGAGGGGGGGATGGACCGAGATATGGAGGGAGAAATGAGATAGAGAGAAGTAGACAAGAGGAGGGAGGGACAGAGATAGATGAGGGTTGAGGATCCAATGTATAGGGTAGAGGGTTAAGGGTATGGGGGAGAAAGATAGAGGGAGGGAGTGAGTGAGAGAGAGTTACCTAAGAGAGGGAGAGTGAGTAGGAGGGAGAGATTTGAGAGAGAGGGAGTGGTAGAGAGATAGAGGGTTAAGGGTAGAGGGTTAAGGATTATTGATAGAAAGGATAGATAGGAGTGAGTTAGAGATAAAGAGAGACCTGGGAGAGGGAGATGGGGTAGGAGGGGGAGAATTGAGAGAGAGAGGGAGAGAGGGAGAGGAGATATAAAGAATCTCCCTCCTACCCCCTCTCTCTCTCAAGACTCTCTCTCCTACCCCCTCTCCCTCTCTCAGGTCTCTCTCTCACTCACTCACTCCTATATCTCTACCCTTTATCCTTAACCCTTAACCCTTTAACCTTAACCCTTAAACCCTCTACCCTTAACCCTCTACCCAATATCTATCTCCCACTCCCCCTCTCTCTCTCTCTCAAATCTCTCCCACCTACCCCTTTTCCCTCTCTTAGGTATATCTCTCTCTCATTCACTCCCTCTATCTCTCCCCTCTACCCTTAACCATAAACCCTAATCCCTTAACCCTTAAACACTAAACCCCTAAACCCTCTACCCTCTACCCTTAACCTCCCTCCCTCTCTCTCTCAAGTCTCTCCCTCCTACCCCATCTCCCTTCCTCAGGTCTCTCTCTCTCACTCACTCCCTCTCTCTCTCCCCCCTCTACCCTTAACCCTTAACCCTTAAACCCTAAACCTTTAACCCTCCCTCCCTCTATCTCTCTCCCACTCCCTCCCTCTCTCTATCAACCCTCTCCCTCCTACCCCCTCTCCCTCTCTCAGGTCTCTCTCTCTCAGTCACTCCCTCTATCTCTCACCCTCTACCCTCTACCCTTAACCCTGCACCTCCCTTTATCTCTCTCCTCCCCTCTCGTCTCTGGCTCCTACCTGTCCACTCTCACATATCTCTCTCCCTCTCCTAAACCCTTAAACCCTCAACTCTAGAAGCCATTAAAAGTATCTACCCTCCTGCTGGCTGCACTCCTCCCTCTATCTCTCTCCCCCTCCCTCCCTCCCTATCTCTCAACCCTCTCCCTCTCTTAGGTCTCTCTCTCTCTCAATCACTCCCTTTATCTCT
>VDFB02105785.1:162289041-162483320 GCA_007258455.2 Sequoia sempervirens | reverse complement strand
TAGGGCAGGCTGATGAGAGATGCAGGAGGAAGTTTGGTGGAAGAGAGAGAGAGGATGAAGGATAGGTAAAAGATGGATAGCTGAGATAGATAGAAGGAGAGAGAGAGATAGGTAGAGAGAGGGTGATAAGAGATAGAAAGAGGGAGAGGGAGAGAGGAGAGATAGAAAGTGGGGGAGGGAGGGAGAGTTAGAGAGATTATACGGAGGAGAGAAATAGAGAGAGGTGATAGAGGGAGAACTAGAGAGGGAAAGAAGGTGGAGATATTGAGAGAGGAGGAAAGGAGGGAGAGAGAAATAGGTATAGAGGGATAGCTAGGTAGAGAGATGTAGATATGAAAGGAGAGGTAGAGGGAGAGGTAGGGATGGAGAGAGAGGTGAGACAAAAACATAGAGAGTTCTAGGTAGATAGAGGAAGGATGAGATAAAGAGAAGTATATAGGGAAGGAGAGAGGGAGGAAGAGGTAGGGAGGGAGAGAGAGATGTGAGAGAGATAAGAGAGAGGATGGAGGGATAGGTAGGGAGAGAGAGGTAGGGAGAGAGAGGTGAGATATAGAGAAAGAGAGTAGAGAGGGAAGGGGAGAGAGAGAAGTGAGATAGGTGATAGAGATGTGTGAAGGAGAGAGAAGTAGAGAGGTGAGGAAGGTGGAGAGATTGAGATGGGAGGGGGAGAAAGAAAGAGGTATAGAGGGATAGGTTAGATAGCAAGAAGTAGAGAGGAAAGCTCGACAAAAGGAAGAGAGAGAGGGAGAGAAAGAGAGGTGAGATAGAGAGAAGTATAAAAGGAAGGAGAGAGAGGGGGAGATATAGAAAATTAGAGAGGGAGGGAGGGAGGGAAGGAGAGAGAGGTGAGATAGAGAGAACTAGAGAGGTAAGCAGAGAGAGAATGGCGAGATAGAGAGTATAGAGGGAAGGAGAGAGAGGGAGGAAAAGAATGAGACAGGAAGAGGGGACAAAGAGGGAGAGAGGTATAGGTAGGTATAGAGAGAGGTGATGTAGATTTTAGAGAGAGATATATAGAGATAAAAGGAGAGGGAGAGGATATAGAGAAATGTAGAGAGGGAAGGAGGGAAGGAGGGAGATAGATATTAGAGAGGTGTACCATAGAAAAATGGACCCTTGACATTTTCATGGTCTTTTAGGCCTTTCTTCACGATGCTTGGTCCATTTTGCTTTGATTTAATGTTGTAATGAGGCTTAAACATTCACATTAGGTCCTTAAAATTTAAATTATGGTGTCTTATGAAGGTGTTGTGAAGTGTTGTAAAACATTTCTACACATTTCTAGACTCTATTTATTACAATTCACCTAACAATAATCTTTCCATCACTTATCAAGTCCTATTTTAAAGTGTTGTAAAGTGTTGTAACAAGATTTCATGCTTTTCTAGGTTTGTTTTCACTATTTACACCTTTCTTATGCTTTATTTGACCCCTTTATGCACTCATAAGGCTTAATTAAGTTTATTTTTGAATGTAAACCCAACAAATTAAATTAAATGCAAGTTAATTCCCAACACCAACCTTTAAGTCCAAGGTGGGACCCATTTTCCATGGGTGGCAAATGGGTCCATTTTGGCTCAAAATTCAAAATATTTTAAATTTTCTTTTTGGTTTTTATTTAAAATTACCTTATATCAGCTTGTGATGAGGTATTATTGGGTTACTAAGGCACAAGTGTGTATAAATAAGTTTTTCCAACCTCATTTTACATCTCTCAACAATCTCCTAATCTCATAGTTCATTCAAGCATTCAATCTTCCATTCACGCACTTTGCATCATTCAATCAAGCAATTAATCAAGTATCTTGGAGCAACCATGGATATATCTTCATATTTTCTTCAACAAGGTTGGTGATTTTAGGAAATTTCGATGTTGTTTATTCATCTTTCCTTGTTCATTTCATTCCATTTATTTATTAAGAGTTTGATTACCAAAGTGGGATTTGACCAAGGAAAATCCCTAAAACCTAACCCTTAACCATTTTTCCCCTTTTGCATGTGTGTTTGCAGACCTATGTATGCAGATTTATCAAGAATTTAGGGTGTTGAAAGGCACATTGACTAGAACCTGAGTTCACTGATTGTCTATCTGTGAGTGCAATCGGGAGTGGACTGATTCACCATTAGTGTTGAATGAGTCCAACCTTAAGGTTATAAATCTAGATTTTGTTAGATTCCAGATCTTGACACTCAAAAACCTATTCTCAAAAGTTTTCATCAGAAGCATGACTGATTCACCATTAGTGGAGAATGAGTCCCACTAGTGATTTTCAATGATTTTTTCCAGCATTTATAACACTGTATATTTTTCATTTTTTTCCCAGGTGCACTCTAATTTAGCCTTCTTCTTTTCAATTTTGCATTTTTTCATCTTTTAGTTTATGTTTGCATATTACATTGTGTTTTCAAATATTGCATATTTCTTAGGTTTTGCATTCATAATCATTCAATTACTTAGTTTCATTTAGATCATCTCATTTAGCCTTGAAAACATCATAAAAATATTAGTTTGAGTGAACCACCTAGACTTTTGAGTGGTCTTTATCTCTCTCCTTTTTGGTGAAACATCCTAAGAGTGCAAGAGTATCCTATAACTCCTACCCAAAAATCATACGGTTCATTTTGGTTAACCTGCATATTAAGAACTCTTTCTGATTTCAATTGCATCTTGCATCCTAGGCATCATTTGCATCAACATTCATTTAGGTTTTCTTTTCTTTTTTTTTTGCATCCTAGGGTTTCTTAAAATTGCATTAGTGAAAGACTCATTTAGACTTCATTTTTGCATATCATATTATTGAAAAACTAAATATCTGCATTTGCATCCTTAGTTTGGATCTGAAAATCATTAAAATCACTTTTAATTTTTTGAAAAACACAAAAAAAATACAAATTAGTTCACCTACACATTTCATACTACATTTTCAGACATTTTTCTAGGTATTTCCTACATTTCAACTTTCTGTAGTTACTTTTTGTTTTACTTTCTGGAGTCTCTTCTTCCTTCTATTTCTTGCATCTTAGTCTACTTGCATTCACTATCATCATGGCATTTTCTTTTAATAAGTTTTGGAATTCATTGAAATCCTTAGTAGACATTCCAATTTTGTCTTTGGCTATGATCCTAATGACCTTGAGCATCCTCATGCTCCTTCAACTCCTTGTGATTGTTCTCCTCATGATGTAGACATCATTGGAGAAAATGATACTAGCATGAACAAGTTCTTAAATGAATGTCTTGATAATCTTGAAGCCAATGTGCAGCGTTTTACCCATCCATGAACCCATCAAATCTTCCTAATATTGCACCTCTTGATCACTTTGGATACCTACATCCTAAAACTCAAGAAGGATCTAAATCTCTCCATCAAGTGGACCTAGTTCCTCTCAACAAACACATTCTCAACCATTTTATGATCACAAAGTCACAAACACTCCCATCAACTCTGAAGAAACATATGAAAAAAGGCTTTACTATCCTAATTAAACAAGGCTATGATCAATACAATACATGAGCATAACATTCACCAAATTCTAGAACAAAATCCAATAGAAGAAAAAACAATAGGACTAGGATATAAAGATCCTCCTCATACTGACAAGCTGCCTTTTGAATATTGGAGACTTTGAGATGATGATACTGTGATCTTTGATTCTCCTTCTGAATTAAACATTCTCCTTCCACATAAACAACCTTTACATGATTCAAATAACAAGGATGATAGGATCCCCATGGGTCCTCTTCCTCCTTCCATTAATGAAAAAGGAGAGTCTAGCAAATGAAAATGAGCTTACAAATTGAAAAAGCTCAAGTTTCTTACTCATCCTCCACCTGAATGTGAAAGGAGACTTCAACTACTTTTAAAAAAAGGCCTTATACTCTTACCACCTATGAATAGGTTGGTCATCTGTCCTAAAGAATATAACATACCATATTGAAAATATCATCATGTTCTTGGACATCGAACCAAAGAATGTCAGAAATTGAATGACACATTGGACAAGTATCACTTCGTTGATACTAACTGCTTTCCCATCATTCCTTAAAAAAAAACCCCTCTCCTTATGCTATAGTGGTAGAATTTTCTATTCTCACTATTGCATGATCCTTTCACATCACCTAGCCCGGCTCATTCTTTCCCTACACTTAGTGGGGGCAAGAACTTGTTAGCCTTTTCCTTGTAATGCATTTGTTTTTGTCTCTTAAATACATTATTCATTTTTCGCTTATATTACTTAAGATTGTGAAACTAATAACTCGGTTAATGGTTGACTTAAATTTGCATTACTAGTTCTAGTGATAACTTTAAGAAAACCCTTTCAAAAAAAGATATAAAATCCTGGCGAATCTTTCACTTTTTTAGGAAAAGATATTAATTTCTATTGGCGAATCTTTCATTTTTTTCAAAAAAATTATTGGCATTTTTTTAATATCACTAAAATTTTGTAGAAAATTTTGGTGAATATTCAAAAATAATAGAAAAATGCATTAATTATGATGGAAAATCCATCCAATCTAAAAAAATAATTGTTATGGAAAAGTAAGGGCCAAAGGGTGGAAATTATCGATGGGTTTAAGGGGTAGACTATAATATTTACTTGTCACCATTGATTTAAAATATAATCTAATGGCCCTCAGTGTATTTCGAAAGTAAAATTTACTCACAGTATGTAATGATCATGGGGCCCAAAATATCTTTGAATCATTGATCTAATGATCCTTAATGTATTTTATGAGGTGAAATGTACCCACAGTCTATAATGCTCATGATGCCTAAAATTATAGGTCCCATGAGAATTACATATCAATGTATATGTTACCTCACAAGATACAACAAAGGACATTAGATTATATTTTAAATCAATGGTGGAATCTAAATATTCGAAATATGACCCTAAAGAAACTAATAATTATGATATACTATTGGCGAATTAATATAGATTTCTACTATAATTTATAAAATTTAGGTGAATCTGATCTAATCGTGCATCGAATATTATGGTGATTTTTTTAGTTAAATTTTTTAATAAAATAAATTCTTTGGCGATTTAGATAAGACTATAATAAAATTTTGTAAACATGTGGTGATTCAAGTCCTATTAGAGCTCAAACTATTAGCCAATTTTGGATTCTCGAATATCAACTATTAGCCAATTGGCGAATATTAGCCACTAAAAAATCACTAATCTAGTTCCTTTTCTCTTTCATTAGCTTTATGTGTGTATTGTGTTCCCCCATAATGTGTGTTTAATGTTCTCTCTTTGTACACTTCCTCTATTCGTATCGCTATTCCTCTATCTGTCATACATTGTTTTGTGTTTTCCTTTTGGCGATGATGCAAAGTGTAGAGATGCCCTTTGTCTCTTCCATGTTGATCCACAAGGTATCTTTTACTTTTTAAAAAAAAAATTCTTGTGTTTTTCCTTTTGGGGATGATGCAAGGTATTGAGACCGAAATGTCTCCTTCGTGCTAACCTAAAAGCTTTTCATTTTCTTTCGTCTTTTTTTCTTTTCACTTGTGTTTTCCTTTTGGGGATGATGTAAAGTGTCAAGACCGCAATGTCAATTCCACGTTGACCCTAAATGGACTTTTTTTTTCTTTTGTTTTCATTTTCTTTGTGTCATTCTTCTAGTTCTATGTGCTCTGCAGAATGATGACAGTTCTGAGCTCTTTAATAAAAACATTATAGCAACGACAATACTGACCCCAAATCCATAGATCCCTTATGTGTTTCATGTGTTCCTTTCTGGGGGGAAACTCCCTTTTCTTTTGTTCTCTTTTTCATTTACATGACGTAGACTTACTCAGAAACATATGACTTGGCATAGGGGCTTTCCAAGTTGGCTCTCATGTCTTGTTTTCTCTTTCCTTTTTTCATTTCATTTCCTTTGCTACTTTAATGTAATTTCTCACATAACGGTGTGTAGAAATTCCTTTAAAGTGAGGGGTATACATTGGCATCATTTAATTCTCATTCTTGGTTCTTAGTGTAGCCTTGTCACTTTATGGATGACACTGGGTGTGATTTCCTTCATAAGTGTGATCTTTCTTAGCATATTACATTTCTCTTAGTGGTTCGATGCGACACACTACATCCCGTAAGTTGTGAATATCTTATTCTTTGATTGGTCCTCTCTTCGCGACATTAGACACAATGTTCCATAAGTGATAGACCTTGCATGAACTTAACAAGAATCCTTTGAACATCTTTTACACTTTACATCTTTTATATTTTTGTATCTTTGCCACCTTGAATAACACAACTTGCATGCCTATGGTACCCATCCTCTTTGTTCACGAGTTCTAAGCATATGAAGCTTTGCTTGTCTCATGAAGCAAAAACTGACATTGTTCCTTGTTGTCCCTTGTTAAAGTTATCAGGAGCAATAAATTTAATATAGTTGAGTGGGAAGCCCATTCAGTGGCACGACTTTCCCCATAGCCACCTATGTGTTTGTGAGTGCATACAAACTAGTGTATGTACTTCACCTTTTTAGGTCTTCTCACCCAACAGACCACCATGAGTTTTGTCACCCCAAAGTGAGTATGCATTTCTCTTTTTTATAAAAAATAGCCTAGATCTAATCCACAACTAGTTGGACCAACTATCGAAGCTTCATTCAACTTTTCATTCTCTTTCTTCACACATGTGTTCCTTTGTTATTATGTTCAGTTTTCCATGGGATCTTTATCCTGAGGGTTTGATCATCCCTCTTGATTGTTGTCATTCCATCTTGTTAAGATAAGTGCTCTAGGAACTCGATATTCATGGCTACTTTAGTGTGAGTTTCAAGCAAGTTCATCCTCTCACTAAAGTGGGGGCTAAATGTATCATAGAAAAATGGCCCCTTGAAATTTTCATGGTCTTTTAGGCCTTTCTTCATGATGCTTGGTCCATTTTTCTTTGATTTAATTTTGTAATGAGGCTTAAACATTCACATTAGGTCCTTAAAATTTAAATTATGGTGTCTTTTGAAGGTGTTGTGAAGTGTTGTAAAACATTTATACACTTTTCTAGACTCTATTTATTACAATTCACCTAAAAATCACCTTTTCATCACTTATCAAGTCCTATTTTAAAGTGTTGTAAGGTCTTATAACAATATTTCATGCTTTTCTAGGCTTTCTTTTACTATTTACACCTTTCTTATGCTTTATTTGACCCCTTTATGCATTCATAAGGCTTAATTAAGTGTATTTTTTAATATAAACCCAACAAATAGCATTAAATGCAAGTTAATTCTTAACACCCAAGTTCAAGTCCAAGGTAGGAACTATTCACCATGGGTGGTGAATGGGTCCCTCTTGGCTCAAAATTCAAAATATTTTAAATTTTCTTTTGGTTTTTTATTTAAAATTACCTTATGTCATCTTGTGATGAGGTATTATCGGGTAACTAAGGAAAAAATGTGTATAAATAAGTTTTTCTCTCCTCATTTTACATCTCTCAACAATCTCCTAATCTCATAATTCATTCAAGCATTCAATATTCCATTCAAGTACTTTGCATCATTCAATCAAGCAATCCATCAAGTATCTTGGAGTAGCCATTGATATATCTTCAGACTTTCTTCAACAAGGTTGGTGAGTTTAGGACATTTTATGTTGTTTATTCATCTTTCCTTATTCATTTCATTTCATTTCTTTATTAAGGGTTTGATTACCAAAGTGGGATTTGACCAAGGGAAATCCCTAAAACATAATCCTTAACCATTTTTCCCTTTTGCATGTGTTTGCAAACTTGTGTATGTAGATTTATCAAGCATTTAGGTGTTGAAAGGTGGTCAACAAGTCAACAAAGTGTTTCAAGTCAATTACAACCTATTTCAAGCTTGGAGAAGACATTTTTCCTGTTTTATGTAGATTCGACTTCGTCAACCTAACAAACAGACAATTTCAAATGTAGTGCTATAGAATTGGTCCCTAATTTCACAAAATTTTGTGAGTGGACTGATTTGCCATCAATGGTGAATAAGTCCCACCTTACGTTAGGAAATCCAATTTTTTTTAGATTCTAGATACCGACACTCAAAAACCTATTCTTAGAAGTTTTCATCAGAAGGAGGACTGATTTTCCATCAGTGGCGAATGAGTCCCACTGGTAATTTTTAGTGATTTCTACCAGTATTCAAAACACTCCATATTCTTCATATTCTACCTAGGTGTACTCTGATTTAGCCTTCTTTTTTGTTTTGTATTTATTCATATTTTAGTTTATGTTTGCATATCACATTGTGTTTTCAAATATTACATATTTCTTGGGTTTTGCATTCATAGTCATTCAATTACTTAGCTTAGTTGCATTTAGATCATCTCATTTAGCCTTAAAAACATCATACACATCTTAATTTTAGTGAACCACCTAGACTTTTGAGTGGGGTTTATCTCTCTCCTTTTAGGTGAAACATCCTAAGAGTGCAAGAGTAGCCTATAAATCCTACCCAAAAATCATATGGTTGAAGAGGGGAGGAGAGAGATATGGACATGTAGAGACATAGTTCTTGAGCTCAAGGGAGAGAGTTTCAAATAAAAGGATGGAGATAGTGAGAGATAGAGAAAGGTCTAGAGAATAAGAGATGAAAATGAGTGAGATAGAGAGAGAAAGAATGAAATTTGACCTCCTGATTACTGAAATTTGACATGTTGATTACTCAAATTTGACTAAGTCTAAATTTTTTTAAAATCTTCCAAAAACTAGAATTTGCATTATAACTCCTACAAATCTTCAACCACTCTTAAACATCCTGAAACTATATACATGAAATATAACTTAAAGTATAAGAAAGTAAATGTCCATAAAGTAAATGTTTATTTCATGTATATAGTTTCCCTAGCAGAGAAAGATAGAATCAAAGAGTTTAGAAAAATTCATTTCAAAAATTTGGCGAGCGCCAAATAGGTTGCATTCAGAAATACCAACCCAATGGGTTGGATTTTGCATTGGGCATCCGACCCAAAGGTTTGGACAACTATTTCATGCAAAAGACATGATTTTTTGAAAGGGTGCCAAATTTCCTCATATTTTCATCTATGCTCCCCGTCTCATTTGCACATCCTTCAATGAAAGTTTATTAAAAAGTTGTGATAGCGTTAACCTCTCTCTTAGCTATCTAAATATATAATTCTTTTTTTGTTTTGATTTAGTTAAGGTTTTTATGCATAGCTTCCATTGTAAATGCCTCCATTTTTAGTCAAAACCCAACATGTGCTATTTTTAGGATAGATTTTTAGTTGTCCATCAAAACACGAAATAAATTACATTTTTTGAAACTAGACTCCATTCTACACATGATGAAAAAAAATCAATTTTTGATTAGTTTTCAAAAAATTTAGGGGGGAGCACGCTCAAATTTCAGCTTTTCAGGATGTTTCCACTTTGAAAATTCATAAAATATTATATAGTCATCAAAAAAAAAATCCAAAAGAATGAGGATAAATGACATGGTGTTAGCTAATTTCTCACTATTCGGATTTTTGAAATTCTAAAAAAAAGTTAATCAAAAAGTGGGGAGCCCTCAAGTGCTATGCTATTTTTTTTTTATAAAAATAGGACCTGTTTTGGGCCTCGCCTTTTTGAGACCCTTATTCTTCATTAATTTCAAAAAGAATAAGCAGCTTAGAAACTAGACTTGGAGCACTTCAATTTTTTTTCTTCCTACATCTTGAAATTTTGAGCGTAACTATCTTTATTTTCTTGTGCAAATCAGATTTTGCTAATTTTTTTAAAAAAGTGGCATCTTAAGAGTCAAAAGTGTGTCACAGATCCATGCACTTACCCTTAGACAACATCTTGTCTAACTGAATGTGCAAAATTTAAACCTCTCAAGGTTATCAAGTTGTTTGGTAAACCTTATGCACATACCTTTTTAGGTTGGAAGAATTTTCGTCTTACCTCAAATTTCAATCAACACTTGGCACACATGATTGATGACTTGGTCATAAAGAAGGTTTGTTTGCACACTCCAAGTGTTCCTAAGGTTGAAACCTATAGAAAACTTGTCTACTCATGTGTGCCACATTATGGGACACTTGTCAATCTACCTTATAAGTGGATTGTATCATCCTTGCCTATATAATCAAGACTTTTTACTCAATATAATTTGGATTTTCTAAATACAATAATTGCATTGTTCATTATACTTGTTCTTCATCTCCTAGATCTTCCTATTTCTTCCTCTTAACATAGTCAAATTCCTTGTAAATGCACAAGGGCATGTGAGTGCAGGTCACAACTTGTTTGAGGAAAGTAGAAATAACAATGGGCATGGTAGATTTGGAGCAAATAGTAGATGTTAAATGTGGCAAAGGGAATAATCAACTTGATTTCCTCCATGCAGCCCTCTAATCTCTTTAGAGGAAATGATGAAATCCCCCATGTGTAGCCTATGCAGCTAAGTCGCACCCTCCTCAAGCTTCTCTCTAGTAGTCGTGGACTCTTGTATTTGCACAAATATCTACAACTGATTGTGTAAGGCACTCTCAATTGATAGATATTCCCATTTACACACCTCTATTCCCTTTCTTGTACCATAGAATTTGCAAAAAAATTATATCTCACAAGGTGATTTGGCATGCCGCTATTGAGAGTAATCAAGGCACTATGTTGAAGGAGATAGGTCGCATGTCAAAATGGGAGGATCTTCAGCTAAAAGTGTGGGTTGACTAGGTTGTGGGGGCGGTGTTGTTAGACACTATGTGCAAGCATAAGACTTAGGTTGTTTCCATGTGAAGATCACTTTGGAATTAATCTACAACTCCCTTCCTCCCATGTAGCCTTGCATTTGTTTTTACCATTTCTTGTTATCTTCATAATCAATGTATTGCATTGAATGTTAACTTTATGATAACATATTGTGTAAACATTAAATGTTAACTTTTTATGCTAACCACTAAAGTTAACTTCTAGGTAACAAATCAAATTTTACATAAGGTTACTGAGGTAGAGGGGAAAAATCTTTCATTTTTCTGAAGTTTGAAAAAGGGGGTCTTTTTTCATTTTGCTACACCTTGCAAACGCAAGGGGGAGGTGCATTTTTTGTCTTAGTTAAAAATTTGTAAAAGAAGAGTGCATTTTCTCTTTTTCAATGAATTTGGAAAAAGGGGGGTTATCATAATGGGGGTAATTTTCTATTATTTTTAGTGAGGTTTGCAAGACATAACTTAATCTTGTCTTCATAATCAACGTCATGACAATAAACTTGTAGAACTCAAATAGATTTTAAGCTTGTAAACACACTCAAATAAGTGCCATAAATACTGAATGTGTGAAGAGAAATTTTAGGCATTATTATACATACAGTAAATTATAAAGTGTAATGGGGGGATATGCGATCACAACATGGATTCTTGTAATTATCACCTTATGCGAGTGTGTCTTGAAGGACACCTTGTACATCTCTACATTCCTTACACAATCTCAATCTCAGTTTTTCTACTTATTTCTTTGCATTAAGGGAGTATTATGATGTGTTATGCTAATACTTCTTTCAATGAAACAAAACATTCTTTATGTAAGGTTTCATGAACCTTCTATCTTAATCTGTCAAAAGGGAGATTATTTCAATTGATCACATTTTAAGATTATAGTACTCCTCATCACAATATTATATGTATTATCAACTTTACATCTAGTTTGATGAAATTTGTGTAATGGTCAAGAGTAGTGTCCATATTTTCACTCATGCAATGTTTTATATCTCACATCATTGTTACCAATACAATTATATTCCCTATATTGAGATAGTACAATCCTTGGTCTAATCTGGACCTATCTTGGGCACTCTTGCATTAATTACCCTTTTAAATCATCATTTATAGGACCCTAGGAACCATTATTTTGGATCTTGAGGCTCATTCCACTTAAAAATCATATAAAATCACTTAAACCCTAACAAAAAGCATATAAAACATTCAAATCTTGAAAAATCACCTCAAAAACCTTAGGTGGGACTCATTCACCACCTTGGGTGAATGAGTTCCCTTTGGTGGGACCCATTTGCCAAGGGTGGCGAATGAGTCCTATTTGGTGTCTTTTCCAAATTTGAGTGAGAATTCATTAATTTAATTAATGTTTTGGTGAATGTCAGCCTTTTAAATCTAAATAATGGCCAATTAGGTGATCATTCCTATAAAAGTAAGCTTCTAAGTCATTTTTCACAATCCAAGAATATCTCTAAGCACTTTGAGCAAGCATTAAGCATCAAGAATCTTCAAGCAATCTTTTGCAAGAGCATTCCAATTCTAAAAGAAGGCAAAGTTGAAGCATTGGAGCAACATTAGATTATTTTTTAGGTCTTCAAGCTCACTTTCTATTAAGATCTAGCATTTTCAAGGGTTGATCATGGATGCCTATGGTGAATCATGATGGATTCTAGGTTGGGGAGACAGAACTAGCCATCAATCCAATTCTAAAGACTTGTCTCCTAAGTGATTCCATCATACATTGTCACTCTACATTCAGCCTAAGGAAGGTATAGGCATCATTAGAGTTCACTTGGGGTGATTGGAGATCATCACAATTGAGTCATTCATCTTGCATTTCCATTGTTGCCTCATATCTTAGACTTCCTAGTCTTTAACACACTTAAGGCTATGGTTTGTATGCACATTCCATTGTTACTTTCAAGGTTTAATTACCAAACTAGGGGTTTGACTGAAGAAAAACCCTCATTAGCAAACCAAGTGATATTCTATTTTGTAGGTATAGATCTGGATCTGAAACTCAATTTGGGAAGAAAGTGCAGGTGTTCCAGTGTAGATCAGAGATTTCAATTTTCAAAAAAGTGGAATGGGACTAATTCACCATTAGTGGAAAATGAGTTCAACTAAAGATGTCTATCTGGTCTATTTACAGATTCCAGTACCCTTTTTCCTGAAACAACTTCCCTGGAAAAAATCTTGATCTAGGGCTGATTCACCCAGGTTGGTGAATGAGTCCCAATTGGTCCAAAAGGTAAATTTCTCAGAATTCCAGAGTTATTTCAAGTCTTCACTTCATCCTCTACAAGTTTCCAGGTGCACACTTTTAGTCTCATAGCTTTTTATTGCATTTTGTTCACTTTCCTAGGTCATTTAGATTTAGTTTGCATATCACATTGTGTTTTACAACATCTCTTAGGTCATTTTGCATATCACATTGTGTTTTCCAGAACATTGTCTTTTCCAAGTTTACACTTTGTGGTGAACCTCTTTTTATTATATTTAGTCCCTAGGTCAACGCTATTGTTAGATTTCAATCTCCTTTGCATTGAAATTTTGAGGGTTATCCTTGGGTGGAACCTTTCCCACATAGACCACATGTCTCATTAGACCCCATTTTTAGAGGTTTTATCTTGGTGAACTTGCATTTAGGACATCATAATTCTGATTTAGAGTGCATTCACATCCTAGTGTTAGCTTGCATTAACATTGCACTGGTTAATTTGCATTCTAGGGTTTCAAAATTTGCATTAGTGAAAAGTTCATTTAGCTTGCAATTATTGTATTTAATTTCATTAATTTTTTTTGAAATTCTACATTTGCATCTTAGGTTTGCATCATATAACATACAAGACATAAAAACCAACCAAAAAAATTAGAAAAATCTAAAAAAAATTCCTACTGGGACTCATTCGCCACCCTAGGCAAATCAGTCCCAATGCAAATTTTGCACTGCTATTTTCAGAATTCAATTTCCATTTTTTAGGTTTTTGTTTTCTCTTAGTACTTTTTTGTTTCAGTTCAATTACTTTTTATTACATTCAAGTCATTTGAAATAAAATTATTTAAATTCATGGCAATTATGGATAGCATTAGATTTTTGCAATTTTCATTTTCAACATTAGTTCATAGTTCACTTAGATCAAATTCATTAACAAATGAAAACAAAAAACACAAAACATCACAAGAAACATTTCAACAAATGATTAAATATAGAAAAATCATATCATCCAAGCCTTTTCAGTAGTGATGACTTAAACATGTTAGATGAAGCCCTTGAGGACTTCCTCTCACTAAGATCATCCACTAAGGTTTGTTATGAAAAGCCTAAATTAAACAAAGTTAACTTAACCCCCAAGGCTTTTAGTAGTCATGACTTTGACATGTTAAATGAAGCCCTTGAAGGATTCATCTCATAAAGCCCATCAACTAAGGCTTATGGTGAGAAATAGAAAATGAAAGAAGTTAATGTGATTCAACCTCAATTTACCCTTTACCCACCTTCACATAAGCCTCAACCTAAAAATATGCCCGAGTTCATCCTTTATCCACCTAACAATGACATTTTGTAGCAACTACGTCAAAATACCACTGCTCACACATATAACACTAGAAATAATCTTCAACCACAACAACCAACCTTGACAACCTTACCTTTACCTAATCCTATATTTCCTAACACTCCTTGTTTACTTTCAAATAGTGGGAAGGGGTACAATCTCGTTGGTCAAAACTTCATGAAATTCAATTCTTTTTTTAAATCCTATAGTATTCAAAGCATATAATGTGTTGCATGTTTTGGATTCAAAAAATGTGATACTATTTGAAAGCTATAAATGTTTTTCAATCAACCTATCAATCAGGACTTTAGTCGTAATTCAGATAGAAAATAAATAATTATTATTTGTTAAATTCAAAGTAAAGAATAATTTATATTGGTGGAAAGTTGAGAATCTCCTTTAAAACCCTTTTGTTTCATCAATTTTGGGTAAAAAAAATGTCACCAGCCACATACCCATCATATCACCACTTTTTGGCCCATCATGATCCTACACATACCCTTAATGTAGACATTACCTTTCACCAACATGAGCTCCCTCCTTTGGAATTGATAAAACAAAATGATTCCTTTATGCTAATAACCTAGTTTAATAAAATAGGCATCAAAAGGACCCTTGTTGATAATGGCTTAGCCCTTAATGTCTATAGTGTAAAATAGATAGATTGTGTGTAGAAAAATGGGTATGTACAGGATCATCATGGAAAAAATAGGCCCTTAAGTGGCAAAAAATTTAGAAAAATTAGAGTTAGGAAACTTGACATAAAAATTTGAATAAGTTGTCTATATTATTTCAAAAATGTGTAAGAATAGAATCTGTAGCAAATTGAATGTAGTTTCTAAACTACTGGGTTTATTTTAAAAAAAGAAAAGAAAATCTATTTGGTGAAAATTTGAAATTTCAATGCAGTAGTACTTAAATTTCAAGGAAAAAATAAATAGGTGTCTGTCTCACCACCCTAACCACAATAAAATGATAATATTTTTTTATAAGATTTTAGATATAGGTAGAGGACTCATGTCCCGATGTGATGCATATTGTTTTGTAATTTTTTTTCCAAGTAAATAATTAATTTTGAATTTTTTATTACAACTTTTAAAAAATATAAAAACTCATATGTCTCACCATCTTAACTTGGTCAAAAGTTCATGAAATTCAATTTTTCTTTTTTTAATCCTACAGTATGTGAAGCATAGAATGTGACACATGTTTTGGATTCAAAAAATGTGATATTGTTTGAAAGCTATAGATATTTTTTAATCAACCTATCAATTAAGACTTTAGTCATCATTCAAATAGAAAATAAATAATATTTATTTATTAAATTCAAAATAAAGGATATTTTATATTGGTGGAAAGCTAAGAATCTCCTTTAAAAACTCTTTTCGTTTCATCAATTTTGGGTAAAAAATTTCTTCAACCACATACCCTATACATACCCATCATATTGCCACTTTTTGGCCCATCATGATCCTGCACATACCCAAACCAAAAATTGAATCTAACTCCTTATCGATTAGAGGATTTGACAATTTCAACAAGCAACCACTCAGTATGATTACCTTACCTATTATAGTTGGAAATGTTACCTTACAAACCCCTAGTCATTCATGCCTCATGACCTTTCATACTATGTTCTTTTGGGAAGACCATGGATTCATGAGATGCATGCAGTTCCTTCGACCCTTCATCATATCATAAAATATGTTTATAACAAGCTATACCAAGTTGAAATAGACCCCGAGCTAGAAAGTTTCCTACAACTTGAAAAATGAATGACAAATCCTTGAAGTACAATGATTCGAACATCCCATATAGAACCTATAGAGGTTGGCAAGCAAGAAGAAGAAATAGTTTCCATATTATCAGGTGATGATTGGGGTTCTTTGGAGTTCACACCTTCATTTATGGGAGAGTATATAATCATGAGAAAGGAGAATGAAAACCAAGAACAACCAATGGTTATTTCAACATAGAATTCACAAGAACCTATCTCATCTACTTTGGAAGAAAATACAAGTTACACAACTAACTTTGATGAGATAGATTATCAACAACCACTGAACCTGAAAGAAATGGAAAAACTTTATGGGAGAGGTTATGAACTTGTGAAACAATTGGGATATGGTGGTAAAGGTTGTGGAAAGGAGGAACAAGGAATTTGAGTTCCTATAGAACCTAACACGCAAGAGACAAAGATTGGTTTAGGGTATTGGTTTTCTAAGACAACAAATGCAAACAAAAGACCATCGCTAAACATCAACACTATCACATGCAAGTGAAGAATCAATCTCACTATGAAGCACCCTAAATTACTTGATTGGATTTACCACCATCATGGGAGTATTTTGAAATTGATGAAGCCTTGAAGAAAATGTTAGGAGTTTATGATAAGTCATCCTCTACCTCTCCAACGAAAAAGGTTACATGTGAGTACCAAGCAAAAAGATGTAGAAGGTGAAAGTAATGAGCAAGACATAAGTATGGAACAATATGAACCTAAATTTCCAAAGTCTAATGAACTTCCCTTAGGAGATACATTTGATATACCAATGGATATAAATGATAAAGAGAAAATAATTAAGATAGGGAAGTGCCTCGATGATGAAGAACAAGAGGATATTTCAACCTTTCTTCATGACTTTCTTGAACCTTTTTCTTGGAAATATTTAGATATGCTAGGAATTGATCCAAAGGTAGTAATACACAACATTGTCCTCGGTAAAAATCCTAAGCTCGTTTGACAAAAGATACGGCTCAATATGAACCCTAAGATACCTTGCTTGTTAAAGGTGAACTTGAAAAACTCCTTGATGTTAGTTTCATACGACCTATAGATTATTTTCCTTGGATCTCAAACATTGTTGTAGCTACAAAGCTTGACAATCGTATTAGGATGTGTATGGATTTTCATGACATGAATAAAACCTCTTTAAAAGATGATTTTCCCCTTCCTAATATAGATATGATAGTCGACTCAAGTGTGGGACATGCTTTGTTGTCATTCATGGATCAATTTTTTGGATACCATCAAATCTTTATCAACCCCAAGATTAGTATAAGACAACATTCAAAAAAATTTGGGGAACATTTTGTTCGGTTATGATGCCTTTTGGACTTAAGAATGTAGGTGCAACATATCAAAGAGATATGAAACTGATATTCTATGACTACATACATTAGATTTTGGAAGATTATGTCGATGACATTCTAGTGAAATCTTTAACAAGACAAGACAATGTGAGTGTCCTTTGGAAGTTCTTTGAGCGGATGTGAAAATACATGAGGTTGAATCCAAAAAATTGTCTTTGGTGTAGATAGTGGAAAACTTTTAGGGTTTATCATATCTCACTGAGGTATTGAGGTGGACACAAAGAAAATTGATGCTATCATCAACATGTCACCTCCTAAAAATATTTCTCAATTACACACCTTACAAGGAAGAATTCAAGCAATCCATTTTTTTCTTGCATCCTTAGAAAATCGAATATTACTTTTCACACATCTCAAAAAGGGTGTGCACTTTGATTGGAATGAGGATTGCAAATACACTTTTGAGAGTTTGAAGGAATACCTTACAACTCCACCCATTCTACAACCCACTATGCCAAAAATTGTTCATGCTTTATATAGCTGCATCATCCCATGCTCTTGTAGCATTGTTGGCTCAGCAAGATGAAAATGGTAAAGAGAATTTGGTCTATTACATTAGCCAAACCTTGATAGATTATGAGAAATGATACACAATAATCAAAAAACAATGTTTGGCCCTTGTATTCACTACCAGTAAGTTGTGACATTATTTAATGAATGTGAAAATACAAGTGATGAAAAAATTTGAACCTCTTAGACAATATTTTAATAAAATTTTTTTATCAGGATGCCTAGCTAAGTGGGTGATGTTGTTGACTAAGTTTGACCTTAATTTATTTCACAAAAAACAATTAAAGGCGAAGCCTTGACCAACCACTTGGCTGACATTCCTTCCCCTTTGGCATTACCTAGCAATCATATTTCCTTGATGATAATGTGTTGAAAATTGAACTTAATATATGAGAATTATACTTTGATGGCTCTAAGTGTAGAACAGGCTCTAGCGCTAGGGTTATACTAGTCCTGCTTGGAGGAAAGCCCATTCCCTTGTCGTATCGGTTAAACTTCTTATGTACAAACAACACTATTGAGTATGAATATTTACTAGTCGGGTTGCATGCTACTTTAATTATAGGTGTAAAAGATATTAAGATCTTTGGTGATTCACAATTAGTAATCAAACAAATAAATGGAACATACCAAGCAAAACATGAAAAATTGTCAAAATACAAGAATCTCACAATGAACTTGTTAGAGAATTTTAAATCATTTACCATTGAAAAAATCCCATGAAAATATAATCAACATGTGGATGTGAACCATACATTTTTGTAATGTGTACTATGAATCTCTTACTCTATTAGGGTTTTTCACCTAAATGAGAGAGATAGACCCAAAAATCTGGGTAGTTCACTCAAACTAATGCAAGTAGAATGAAAATATGAATGAAATGTGTCTAAATGGAATGATAAAGTATAAGTAGTAGATAAATACTATTGATTATAAATGCAAAACCTAAGAAATGCAATTTGTTTGAAAACACATTGTGATATGCAAAAACACCTAGAAATGTGAGCAAAACTGAACACAAATAGATGAAACTAAAAGAGTGCACTTGAGATCTTGTTAGATGCTAGAAATGACTTATAAATTTTTTCTTCTGTTGGAAATTTTTCCTAAAGGGACTTATTCCCCATTCTAGGCAAATTAGTCCTAGTTCTAAGAAATTGTCCCAGAATCCATTTTTGACAAATGGGTATCGAAAATTGTAAAGAACACTTTTTAGGCCAAGAAATGGGATTCATTCACCACTAATGGTGAATGAGTCCAATTTTGAATTTCTAAAAAACTAAAAGAGGAATTTGAAGCCCTCAATCTGCTCTTCGATTCCTAACAAGTGTCTGCCTCTTAAAGTTTGATTTCTGGCATTGAAAGTGACTTTTTGTTGATCTTTTGACTTTACAAGAAAGGAGAGGTATTCAAAAAGTATTCAACCTAATCTTCAATGATCTTGAAACCTTCAAGATTCCTAAACCTACAAACACACAAGAAAAGAGAGAGAAATGTTGAATGTTAGGGCATGGGGGTTTGCCTTGGTCAAACCCATTTTAGATAATTAAACCAAAATGATGAAATGAAGTAATGAAACATGCAATAATGGAATTAGTACCTTTCCATGATGATTGATCTTGAATTTTTGTAACAAAATATGAAGAATTTTCCCTTGAATTTATGAAAAATCTATCTTAATGACTTGTAATACAAAAACCCTAACTTGCTTGACTTAAGAACTTGATGAATGATGAATGAATAATGAAGTTGATTTTGATTTAGGGTTTAAAGGCTTCTATTTATAGGAAATTCACCTTATTTTCATGTTAATTGGATCCCCAAGGCTGACATGAAAGAATAATAAACTTAAATTCCAAATTTTCCTGCTCAAAAGTAAAAAATGACCCAAATGGGAGTGATTCACCACCTTGGCCGAACTAGTCCCACCTGGCAGGGGATTATTCACCTAGATGGGTGAATTAGTCCAAGAGGGGCCCTTTTGACAACTAGAATGTTGGGGAATGAGGAATTTTAGTTCTTATGTTGATTAATCATTGAGTATTTGATCAAATTATGCCTTGGGATGCACAATATGAGGTAATAGGGGCCTATTAATGATGATGTAAATGTCAATTAGGGTCTGGGACACAAAATTCAATGTGAAAGTGTGATTAAATAAACTTTACAACATTAAAATGAGGTCCACATAGCCTAGGAAGGAACATCATCCAATGTGAATGCGTAAGACACATTACAACACTAGATTAACATTAAGTTTATTTTACAAGCCTTCTAGATTGATGTGAAAATGAAATTCAATATATTTTACAACACCTTCACAAGTCATCATTAAATGTATTTTATTTAGTTTGAAAGGGTCCAATACACCACACAACACTAGACCAAGGCCCCATTAAGTCCAATTTGTCATCAAGTATTTCCAAATCAAGAAATTTTCCTTTTTTCTATGGTACATGATGCTACAACAAGTGCAGGCTCTCTTATATCGCCTCAGGATCCTTCAAAAGATTTCACATTTACTGTTCATCCAATCATGAAACCTTCGATTGATGATAAATCAAAAGATGTGTTAACCAAAATTAAAGAAGACTTGAGTGAATGGTAAAATACAATATTTAACTATTTGAAGGATGGTACCTTTCCCAAATAGACAACCAAAAACATTTGAGCTCACTTACGAAAGCTTGCATCTAAGTATATAATCCTTGCTGACGTACTATATTGGAGATCATACCATGGTATCTTACTTAGATGCAAAAAAAATATGAGATACCCACAGTACTTGAAAAAGATGACATAGGTGCTTGTGGTGGCCATTTTGGAGGAAAAACATTGGTTCAAAAACTTATCTGCATTGGATATAGTTAGTGGAGACAAATGGAACAAGATTGCTTTGAATATGTTAAAAATTGCCACAAATGTCAAGAGCACAACAATCTAATCCATGCTCTTACTTATGAATTTAGAGCTCAAGCATTGATATGGTCCTTTTCCGTTTGGGGCTTAGATATCATAGGAAAGATATCACCCCCTTCTTTCGTCAGACATACATTTACTAGCAATTCCATGTAGTAACACACAACAATGAGTTGATAGGTAGGGATGAACATTGAATGTGGGAAACATGAACACACTAAGGGTGGAAGACTTGAGTATATCCCAAAGCAGATAGAAAGAAGCTAGCGACATAGTGGAACATTGACTGTAGTGGTGGAGAATGTGTCTCAGCTATGTGTACATATGTATGTATACTATAGTAGATACATACTTTTTCTATAGAACATTGCACAATAGGGCATGCAACGAACAATTTGAACATGAAATAACATAGCGCAAGCTAAAGACCGGCAATAAGGAATATGTTACAGACAGAAAGATAAATTGTAAAACACTAACCAACATATGGGAAGATGTAGATTGTTTTACAACACTAAATGAAGGATGAAACAATATATTAACATAAATTGTATAAGACTTGAGCTATTTTAGAGCATTATGCATCAGATGCATATCTAGCAATTTGGTAGTTGTAAATATAAAACATGGTGAAAATTTTAAAAATTTAGACATTAGAAACATGCACATTCACCAATATTTTCCCCAAGAGTGATCCATCAACAAAAACTGAATCACCACTCTATAATATTAACTAATTTATTATGCATTTGTAGAACAATAGCCATATAACCCAACCATAAATGAAACAATATTTATTTTAACAAATAATATTGTCTTCTATCAACAGGACCTTATCAAAAATTGTAACAGCATAGCATCTTCAACAACACTCGATAAAAAATAAAACAATGTAGCCTAAGATAGAGAACAATAATCAATATACTTTTTGATCTTTTCTCAACAACATGCTATTGAAAATTGAAAGAATAGAGTCTATTGAACAAGATCATATTTAAAATGAGAGCATATAGCACAAGTTAGATGAAAACAATTGACAGAAACTACATAATGTCAACTATTTTTGTGGACCATGAGAGGGATAACGACACAATATAGCCTTTACAACAACACCTTCTCGAGGATGAAACAATATAGCTTAATCAAGAGAACAATAATGAGCAAGGCCCAATGGAATCTAACATAGTGTATAACATTAACTATTTTATTCCATGACAATGATAGCCTAAAACATATGAATTATGTTTGAATCTTAAATCATAAACATATAGATCTATACATAAGATATATAAAATAAGAGACAACAAAATTAGCCCCCGTTTCCACCATTCCATATTTGGTCTTGGAGCCTCATGGAATCTCACCAAACCCTCGAGCAAGAATATACATTGTCCACCACTCAGATTAGGGGTGGAATAAATATTGCTTATTGCAATCAACATAGAGTATAGTAGGATCTAATTGTCTATTTGACCATGGTAACTAATTTTTCCCTTAGTTCATCAAGTTTGCCATTATAGTTGGAGTCTCCTATCAAAAAATAACAAAAATAAGTGAAATTTAGTGTGGTAAATATCTGTATTTGATAGAGAATATGTAAATAAGCATATTTAAAGACTTTTACAATGTATAATACAAAATATATAATACACATGTAATACAAGGGATGAAATAAGTAAAATATAACCATACTTATCCACATGTTAGATTATAGTAGGAAGACAAGAAGACAAGGTCTAATCTCCACCCTACTCTATTGGGTCATGGAGCGTTACACACTCTCACCGAACCCTCGAGTAGGAAAATAATTTGTTCCACCAGTGTGTTCAATGGTACAACCAATGGTTTGGTCACTGATGGCTTTAAACAAAATTACTGAGATTCACATTATAGCTAGAGTATGCTCTGGAAGAATAACAAAAGAATGTGAATTTTAGTGAAATGGCCATCTCTAATTCCAAGACAATATGTAAACCAAGAGATATCAAACATCTATATTTTATAACACACAATTTGCTATCAACTTGTAATGGTGGGAATCAAGTAAATAAAATTTAGGCATACCTAGTGCATGTTATAGGATAAGGTGTGAATATAAGAAAACAAGTCCGGATGTCCACCCTACCATATTGGCTCATGGAGCGTAGTGTGCTCTCACCAAACCCCCGAGCATGAAAGAAAATTTTCCACCATTGGTATCAATGGTGAAAACAATGATTAGGCCGTTGCTAACTTAATACAAGATATGAAGGCATAAAAACATCGACAAATGAGGATTGTTTGGGTTGAGTATGGTTGCAAACATGTAAGCATAATGTGAACTTTAGTGTATTGAACACATACCATTGGTGGATGATAAATCAATTAGAAAATATAAGGACTCATAGAATTCACAAAAAATAATATGCAATGTAGTTGTAGTAGAAGAGTGTAAGTAAATAAAATATAGGAATACCTTGTGCAAGGAATGGATTGGAGTATTGAGACATAAAGGGAGGCATGCTTTGCACCCTATTGCATTGTGTCATTGAGTGCCATGGGTTTTCACCAAACCCCAGAGCAGAAAGATTAAATGTCCACCACTTTACTTAATGGTGAAGGCATTCATTTGGCACTTGAGAAAAATTGTTGAGTTGGGATCAATGTTGTACATCTTTAATAAATTGATATGGAGTTTTGAAATAAGAAATTCAAGAAAACATATATAGGCTTACGTTGTATACAAATGGAATGTAGGTGAAGGCCAAACGCCATGTAAATGTGCAATCGTAAAGCTATTTAACATTTATTAGGTCTATAAAATGGACATGCGGATCTATATATCAGCACACACATTTGTAATGTAAAATACTTTCAATAATAATTTGACATGGAGGTGTGAAATAAGAAATGTAAGATAAGATATATAGGCTTACGTTGTATAGAAATAGATTGTAGGTGAAGGCCATACACCATGCAAATGTGCAATTGTAAAGCTATTTAGCATTTAGGAGATCTATACACAGGACATGTGCATATATATTTTAGTACACACATTTGCAATATAAAATGCTTTGAATGAAATATGGCTAGACATAAGGGGAATTCAAAGTTTAGTACAACAAAAATGTGTCATTAGTAGAAAATATCTAAATGTACAAATATAAATAGTTGTAT
The DNA here is from genome assembly GCA_007258455.2 of Sequoia sempervirens. Classification (NCBI taxonomy): domain Eukaryota; kingdom Viridiplantae; phylum Streptophyta; class Pinopsida; order Cupressales; family Cupressaceae; genus Sequoia; species Sequoia sempervirens. The sequence continues at coordinate 162,459,322 of VDFB02105785.1, read as the reverse complement.
AGTTAGTAAAAAATAATATCTAATGTATGTGCAATAGATTAGATGATATAAACAGGATGCAGGCATACCTTTTGCAAAGAGGATGGGACAATATGTGGACAATTGCATATAATTATCTTCTAGCACCTGGTAATTTTGTTCAACCAAAATCATTGTTATCTATTTTTAAAAATATATATAGTTGTGTCATTTGTGACAAAGAGGTTTTGATCTGGTTGCAAAAGAAGAGATGGAAAGAATGACATATAGCCTTACCTTGTGTACAAATGGATTATAGCTAGAACGTGAACACCATGGAAAACTTGTGATCAAGAAGGTATTTAAAATTGTGAAGATCTGCAGTAGAAACTGGAAATTTTTGCAATCTAAATTTTCTAGAACCTAAAATGGTTAGAAAGAAATTATTCAAACATGCTACCCCTCAAAGCGGCATAACTAGGTAAAGGGGAGGAAGCTATTGAGAGAAAAATTAAATATAGATAATAGTTTGGGCAAGTGGGGAAGAGGAATGTGTCAATGTTTCTTGTCGGGCGTAAGGGGAAACACAAGGCAAGAATTGAATAGAAACTTCTCTTAGCAATGACTATAGAGGTAAAAGCTTTGGAATGTTGGGAAAAGCAATTAGAACTAGACTATGGAATGAACAAGGGAAAATGAATAGTAGGATTCAAGGATATTGTGAAAGCATTGAAATGAAAATGAAAAGGAGAAGTGGTATAGTTATCGTAAAGAACAAAAATATTTTATCATGATGGGAATGCAGACAATTGTTGGAGGCAAGCCTCTTCTTTGATTCAAAGCCCATTATATTTGTTGGAATGTAGCCTAGAGTACCTTTCAAAATAGAAAGATGGATCTATGCATATTCCTACTATTGATTTAACATGAGAGAGGGTTGTGAATGTTAGCCCTTTGCTTTCTTTAGTTCTAATATCTAGTGTAGCTTTCTCTAGTGTGAAACCTTGAGATTTATGGATTGTTATCACCCAAGCCATTGTCAATGGGAGCTGTCTCTAGCTACCTCATGTGATTGGGGTAATCGGGATGAATCTTGGATTGTCCTGATCCCATGCTAGCCCAATGTACTTTTAGAAGTCAAAAACAACATATTCAGGCAATTGAGGTGGTCTAGCACTCATAGCATATACAATAGCCTTCACTGAACCCAATGATCCATTAACCAAGCTAGCTGTGACCCAAAGATTTTTTTTCAACATTACTTGTTGACCAATAGCAAGTAAGAGCTTTGCTTGAAGTTGTTCATCATCACCATAATCAACTATGTTATGTTGGGAACATTTAGCAGAACTAATTGTAGCTGGAACATTTAATTTCTATAGCATTTTCCTATTGTGCAAAGCAGCCAACCTATTTGTTGGGAATAAGTGGATAGCCTCATCAGACTCTTGGTTTTTCTTAGACGTAAGCATGGTTTTCATTCAATTCATATGAATTTTCTAATAAAATAGGGATGCCTAGCAATTTCTAATATTAATAAGGAGCGTGTGAAACTGTTGTCATGAATTAGATTGCCCATGCTGGTGGAAGATAGTGTCAAGAGTGACAACAATATTAAAAGTGTTCCAAAGTGCCAATGCTATGGACTGAGAACCATAGATAGGCATGTCCATTACAAGGGGTAGTTGTTCCAAGTCACCCACAAGTATAATAGACACACCACCAAATGGCTACATATGTCTACCAGGGAATGCTTTCCACAACCAACTATCTAAATTTGAAGCAACAAATTTGGTCCCAAGAAGCTCATTTCATCAATTAAGATGTACTTAATATGTTTGAAGTCCTCCTAAAATATGGTCAATGGTTGCCCTTTCAATGGATTCATATCTCCTATTGGTATCCAGAGAGAAGTATGCACTATGGAGGCATGAATATTGTAGGCAACAACACCTATTGGTGCCAAAGCAAGCAAAGGATTCATTTTCTGATTCAACGATGTATTTAGTGCTCTACGTATCTTGTCAATGAGGAATGATTTATCTATGCCAACAATTCCTTGAATGATCATACATAGTTGTGGAAATGAGGAGGGGCCAAGCTGATGTTATTCAATAATATTCAAAGAAAGCTTTTTCCTAGGAGATAGTTGATGACAAAGTGCGGGAGTTGCAAATGAGGGAAGAGTACCTTCAGATGTATGTAATTTACTTGTTCAAACCAACTATTCAGCAATGCTATGAAGATTCTCTAGATCATGGTGGATGTCCCACCTATGATGCAGGTCAAAGTCTCATCTACCAAAGAGTTTTAGCTAGGTCCACGATGGTATACAACCAAGTATTGTGGGGGTAGGTTCACTGCAATGGTTGTGTTGCAGTTGCGAAGGAGTGGGAGTTGAGGGTGTGCAACAATGAGCAAGTCTTGCCAGCATGGTTGCTTGCAATTGTGGCATCCTTGGTTGGGAAAGGGGAGGAAAGTCAAGTGGGTCTAGAGCACATCTCTATTGCAAGTACTTGGCTCGTTGACTTGCACAAATTTTCTCTTTGTGATGTGCATAATAAAGTTGGTTTCTTTGGAATTTTGCAGCCTTTTTACGATCCACACTCGATGCAACATTTGAACTTGAAGAATGTTGTGAAGCCTACAATAACAATATTAAGCAAACAATAAAATGGCTACAAACACCAAGTTAAAGGCCAATGGTATAATTAAAGCAGTCGAGCTAATTGAATATGCAACAAAGTAGCCAAAGGTAGATAGCAACACTCAACAATACCCTATGGAAACAAATATAAACTATGTAACATGAACTATTTTACTATCTTCTGGATAACCATTAACACAATATGGAAGCCATAATATATGTATATTTATAGATAAATTTATGTTAGAACAATCTCATTGGAGAAGTAGCTAATTCAAAAGCAAATGCACCAATTACAATACTAAATTTTCCTCTGGACAATAATTAATGATAACACTATACATTGACAAGACTTCTTTCTAGCAAAGCATTTTTAGAGTTATACCATGTCGCATATACTATAAATTTGTCAAGTATAATGATACATAGTTTAAAACTTAAATACTCTTTTGAAAAAGAAGTCTCATCATTGTTATAAGCTCAAGTGTGTCCACAAATTTTTTCCTTATGATTAATCATGAAATGAATGTTGCTTATTACTTCCAATATAGCACCTTTCATTCCAATGGTTATTTTTTGAGCGTAGAAGAAATAATAGCCAAGGAATCACACTTGACATTATGCATTGCAGAGATATATATGGATTTCCTACTTGAAAATATTAAACCATGGTGCAAAGGAGGGAAAACTTTGAAAATAAAAAAATTGAATGTAAATAAATACTTTTCCCTATAGTCAATTATTGACAAAAACGAAAGTAAACATATATGGAAATGACTTTGCAAATGTATATATATACATATGCAATCTCTTTTCAATGGAGATTGTAATTAATGGAAGGTATGATGCACTGTTTAAAGAAGAGTGCACCACTACTATTGCCTATGGTTGTGCATCATCCCTTCCTTCATTATACTCTCCACCTAAAATAACTTCACTTTTTTATTGCACATGCATATATACATATACATATTCATACACATATAGCACAATGAAGACAAGAATGAGTTTGCAAACACCAGGTCAAGAATTCATGACTTTTGCTACCTGGGAATATAAAAGGATGTGTAGGCCAGATAAGAAAGCAAGAATGCAATCAATCAATAGAAAATCAATAGAAAATGAAATAGACCAAAGAAATACTTGCTATCCACCATACCATAGTGGGCCATGCAGCCACATCGGGTCTTACCAAACCCCTGAGCAAGAAAATACATTACCCACCAGTATTATCAATGGTGAAACCAATGCTACTAACTATGCCCAATATAGACCCTTTCATACTAATAGTTATTACTAAGACATCACAATCAGTAGTACGCATCAGATGCATATCTAGCGATTTTCCAATTGTAAATATAAAACATGGTGGAAAAGTAAAAAATCAAAAAATTAGAAACACGCACATTCACAGATACTTCCCCCAATAGTGATATATCAATAACAACCAAAGCATACACATATGTAAATGTATTTTCAAATGTAGATATACATATGAAATTTTTTCAATGGAGAGTACAACAAATGAAAACTACAATGTACACTTTTAAAAACACTATAACATTGGTGCTCCTATGGTTGTGCATTGTGCCTTCATTCGTTCAAGTCTCTATATATTAAAACTTCACATTTCCCATTGCACATGTATGTATACATACACATATACATATACATAGATATATACATATATTGTAACGAAGACAAAAATGTGCTTGTAAACACCCCAATAAAACAAAACAAGATGTACTGTCCACTCTAGCATATTGGGGCGATCAATTTGTTGAGTGCATATGCATATATACATACACACACACACACATATATATATGCACTGGTTTTATAGTTTTCTAGCACTAGCGGAAAGCCAACAAGCTGTTGTTTAGTTTTGGTGAACCTTGGTCAAAATTTCCATCAGCCTTCGTAGTCTTTGAGCTCTTTAGTGCTATAGAAAAGGTAGTGCGTTGTTTTCTGATTTATGTATATGCATACAACCAATTCCACAAGTACCCACAATATAGCTAAACAACATATAGCGAATATGCAATGACAAACAAGAAAACATGGCCTGCTCTCCACCTTGCCATATTGGGTCATGAAGCCCCATGGGATCTCACCAAAACCCTGAGCAAGAACATAGATTGTCCATCACTTTTATCAATGGTGGAAGCAATCTTTCTCATCAGAAATGGCACACATCATATCATTGCAACAACTCCTTTTGTGGTATATTTGTTAGGAAGGCCAGTCGGGCTTCAATTATCAAAGAAGCTCACAATCTTGCCTCACAGATGTCAAAGGAGGTAAAGTCATAGAAAAACACCCAACAATTCCTTATTGAAAATTGCATAGAGTTTCACTATCTCTACTCAGCTTTTTCAGTAGCGGGTGTTGACACAACCATTGCCACTACATGGACACTATAGAACAATATAAATCTTGATGCTAAGAGGATGAGCTTCTGTGAAGGTGCAAGTCCAACCACATGCTGTCAAGTTTCTTTGAAGGTAACTACAATATATTTTCTATCTTTTGCATGGGCCAATCACCCTGAAACCAATACAAATAGTGTTGCCAATGACACTAATAATGAGAGTGACGCAGAATGCATGTACCATATGTATAGATATCTATGTATGTGAAGAGAGAAGAAAGATGTGCATATTAGGAGAACCATTTCAAATATTTTATCACTTGTGGTTCATAGGTTGTTTCATGCTATATAGCTAGATCTCTATTAACGAAATCTTGATTATTTTCGATTTCGATAGGCTGTTGTTGACAGAAGACTATATTGTTCCTAAAATAAAATATTGTTTAATCTTTGGTCTACATTTTATGGCTATCATTTTGCAAGGGTATGTTATTGTGAATCTTTATGTTTGACGGTTTTGTCTATTTAGCTCGTTATTGAAAAAAATATTGTTTGATCTATGTCATCCATTTTTTGGGTATGGTTGCAATGGTGTAAAATACTTAATGTTATATAGTTTATGTTTGATTGGAGTAGGTATTGTTGATTTTTGTTCTCTAACATAGGCTATGTTGTAATTTTTTTAAAAAATATGTTGTTGAGAAGCCCAATTCTTTCAATTTCCTATCAAATTCTATTGAGGGAAAACAATATAATTTCAGATGGCGTTGCCAATGCAGTTTTTTTTTCTATGTGAGATTATTCCTTCACATTTGTAGCTATCTAGTAAGGAATTACATTGTCAATAGTATTCAACCTTTATTGATTGTTACTATCTAGTTTTTTGTGTATTGTCTAGTTTTCAACAAAGTGTTGTTGTAAAGGTTGTATTGTTTGAATTTTCCTGAAGGAATTCTTGTCAGAAGCCTATATTGTTTGTTAAAAAAAATATTATTTCATAATTGAATGTTGTTTATTTATATAGTGTTGTTTCCCTTTTTAAGAGACGTATCAATATCTACAGTTGTCCATACATCTACTTGTGGACATGGTTGTATGCATGCGTACATCTACGTATGTATATAGATAAATATACATGCATGCAATTGAAATTTTCCAATGAATACAACTTTTTTCTACAAATGTGTGTACATATATATGTGTGTATATATGTGTGTATATGTGTGTGTGTGTGTATGGATATGTATATAAATATATACATATATATAGATATACATATTTTTTAAGTTAGTATGCATGTATGTATATATATATATATATACAAAAACTGGCAAGATCATCTTCATTGAACCTTAATGTCTTTATTCATTCAATAAGAATAATTGAAATGATAAATGAAACAATCTATTCAAGCCAACAAAAGAACAAACAACAATGCCCTATGGTAAATAGCACAAAGTGTTTTAATGATTCAACAAGTATTAAATGCAAAGTCTACAAAATTGAAATGCAAGATACCAACCATTATGCAATTTTTGAGGATTTTTGTTGTCTAGCTCTAGCTATATTGTGCCATTTTCAATAAGGTTCTGCTGAAAAGGATATATTGTTTCAATTTTTGATAAGCTGCCATTGAGAAAAGACTCTAATGTTTGTTGAAATAAATATTTTTTTATTTATGGTTCCGTTATGTGGCCATTGTTTTGGATGGGTTTTGTGGCTAGAGTTTTGTGCATTTTTCCAATTGGGCTTCTGTTGAAACCAATGTTGCTTGATTTATGGCTTCTATTTTCTGGTTATGGTCAGAACAAAATACAATAGTTAATGTCGTACACTTTATGCTTCATTACACTGGGTATTGTTCATTATTGTTCTCTACCTTAGGCCATATTGTTTCATTTCTGATAAGGTGCTATTGAAAATACTATATTGTTCTCATTTTTGTTAAGGCTATGTTCAAAAAGAAGTATATTTTTTGTGTCAGTTTGTCACTGTCAATTTTTGAGAAGGTTCTATTGAGAAGGCTATATTGCATCAATTTTTCTGATAAGGTTCTGTTGAGAAATGAGTATATTTTAAATTTGGTTTCTTTTAGTGAAACCTTTTGGGTTTTAGTTTACGAATTTCGTTCTATGGCTAAAAATATATACAAATGTGGCATTTGTGTCAAACAATTATTGATGTAGTTACAAAAGAAGAGATGGAAAGAATAACATATAGCCTTACTTTGTATACAAATGCAATATAGCTACAACTCAAACACCCCATTGGGCATTGGTGATTATACTTGTCTTACTTAAGCAATGTTGTTTCATTTTCGAGAAGGTACTATTGAGAAGGCTGTATTCGTTCATTTTTTTATGACGTTTTGTTGAGAAAGTAGTGTTTCATGCAAGGCAGTATGTTTTTATCTTTGTTACTATATATATAGTATATATATATGTTCATTGAAGGTCAATGAGTAGCAGTAGGATTTTGTGGATACATACAAAAGACAACATGATAATAGGCATGAGCTTGATGCACAGAGGCTTCATGAAACATTCCACACTCTTGACCCATTTTCCCTTAATGAAATTAATTGTTTCATGCAACCTTTGTGCACCAAGCTCACTCCTCTTGTCATTATATGTATTCATATGTATATACATACATATATATATATTTCTTAAGTTAGTATGTATGTATATACATACACACACATATATATAAATATATATATTCTATATGTATATATACATACATACATATATCTGCATATATATATATATATGTTATTGCATATACATATATACATATATATCCATATATATAGAAATATATTTCTACCCCATCGGTGGCCATGTAAAATATGGCAGAGTCGGTTGTTGGGTATCTTGGGATTAGGGTGGCATATTCCACGCAACATGGACAGAGAAGGTTGTTGCAATTGAACACTAGTTCCCTTCAACATTAATTATTGTATGCTTTGCATGTACTGGCAATGGTTGTAATAATAGTTGTCGTTTAATGCTTCAGGGACAAGACAAATATATGGGGAATTTTCAATAAGACATTGTTTGGTGTCATTTTGTTGCTATACATGCTATAAAATGTGTTAGCGAGGAAGGTAAGCTTCTGTGAGGGTGCTAGCTCGATCAAGCTTTGCGCATATTTTGCAAAGGTGGGTGGAGGTTATGCTATGTTTTTTACATGGGATGATCTTTGCAAAGAAAAAGGAAACTATCACCTATAATAATACTTTGCTCTTTTTTTGTGCAAGAAAGCTAGCAAGAAGAGGTGTGATCGAAGCAAGTGGGAAGAGGTGCATGTTGGGAAAACTGCTAGTAATAGTATTTGATTTGTGGTTCATGGTCTATGCCAAGCCATGCTATCTAATTTTTGATAAGGTACTATTGATTGTTTCAAATGTTGATTAGCTCCTCTTCAGAAAATACTATATAGTTCCTAGAAACAAAAATAGTATCTTATATATGGTTCGCAGTGTGTGTGTATGGTTTTGCATGGATTCGATACTATCATGTTTTTGTGGGTTTCTCCTTATGCTTTCCATGTTGTGGCTATGGTTGCAGGACTGTAGAAACAAGGCAACTTCAACAGAGCTGGTGAAAAGAGGTGCATATTGGGAAAGGTATTTGACATATTGGGTGATCCTACAATAGTGGTTTACAATTTTTGGCCAAATTGGACACTGAAATATATATTTTTAACTAAATCTTCACTTTCGAGCACCTATAGCAGCTAAACCATGAGGTATTTGAAGATGATGCAAACTAGAGTTTTGTGAAATTTTGTCTATAGATTCTAAATATATTTTTTTCAAAATTTTTGGAATTAGATTTCACTTCTTTTTCCATCTCCTTGAAAAACTAGTTTTTTTTCAGAAAACAACATTTTTAAAAAGTGACACTCACTGTACAATGCATAAATTTTTTTCCATGAAGGATAAAATTCTAATTCTTTCAAATTTAGATTTGAAACTCTAATATCTAGTGTTCCACGTGGTTAGATAGTGTTTTATTGAATATTTTTTTCTTAATAAAGTTTCGAATTCAAACCAATTATAATTCAGACATAGTGGAACCATATAACGTGTAACTTTCTTTGTATGTATCAAAATTCATTTTTTTTTCTTTGCTGGATGAAGGACTTCAATATCTGTGCACTAATATTTTTAATTTTTTTTTTTTTAATAATCTACTATTTTTCCACGTGCAGAACAAAGAGCTTGGTGAAAAACCCACATTTCGGTGAAATAAAAAATAAATATAATAATCATTTAATTTATTTAAAATTGTACTTTTGGGAAGATTATAATAAGGAATAAAATACTAAAAATAAATTTTAAATGAACTATTGATCCCCAAAAGGTAAATCAAAAGTAGTTTTTTATCAGGATTTTGATAGGTGTAAATGAGACTCTGTTATAGGTATGGTTTAAAACTAGCAGGGTTCTATCCAAGGGGGTTTGATTTAAGGTAGTTTGATCAAACCCTCTTCAATTGGAATTATTTAAATGGAACTTTTCAAGTCTTAAATCATTATATTTTCTAAAAATACGCGATTTCAACAAAAATTAGTTCCTCCTAGAAATTGTAAACCACTATTGTGGCAACACCTATTGTTATAGTTGCAGTCCATGATTTTTTGTAGGCTATACTTCTTTATCTAAAATAAGGTTTTGTTGGTTGATTCAAAATTTGATAACATGCTATTGAGGGAAGACTGCATTGTTTGTGATAAAAACTATTGTTTAGTTTAAGGTTTTCATTTCATGGTTGTGGTTTTTCATGGGTTTCTAGCTGTGATTTTTTGTGTTTTGTGGGTTTCTATGCTTGGGTCAGGGTCCAAACCAATATATATGTATGTACATACATATATATACATATACATACATACATATATACATACATATATATATACATATATGTATCCATACATATACATATATATATATATATATATATATGAGTGTGTGTGTATGTACATATATATATGTAACAGAATAAAATAGAAATATGTGTACACACACACATATATATACATATACATATACATATACATATACATATACATGTATGTATGTACATACATATATATATATATACACACATACATATATATACAAAACAAAATAGTTAATCTTATACACTTTGTGTTAGATTTCATTGGCCATTGTTTATTATTGTTCTTTTGCTCTAGCTATATTGTTTCATATTCTCGAGAAGGTGTTGTTGAGAAGGCTATATTGTTTCAAATTTTTATCAGATTCTATTGACAAAAGAGTATATTTTTGTATTGGTTTGTTTCCACCAATCTTCTATGGGTATCTCTTCAAGGTTCATGTTTTATGGATGTGGCTTTAAACTAGTTTGTAACTATGTATTTTTTTGTTTCACATATTTCTGCTTCTAGGTCGGTATTTAAACAAGGGTGTGTAATTTATGGAACCTGTAGGATGCAAGGTTTATGGCACTGATCATGAAGTGTAACAACTCACATGCATGATGGGTGGTTACCCCTTATTTTTGTGAACTTTGGTCAGTATTTTCGCTAGCCTTCCCATTTTTTTAGCTCTCAATAAAGCTGGTGGATATTTATTAATTTTTAAATGAAAAGCATTTGGTGCATCAATAAAGAAGGCCAAAAAAATTAAATGTTGTTTTGCATCAAGCCTAATTGACATATGGTCCTTGTGCAGTCACAATCTTTGGAAAGTAATAAAACAGTCAATGTTCTTGTTAAAGCATAGTTCTTACCTATTTAGACCTCAATAATGGTTTGTTACAATGTAAGGCTAAATATCAATTGTGAGATACAACATTGATCAAGCCGGTATTGAGGCCTAGACAAATAACAACTACCCTTGAAGCAACACAAGAACAACTAGTAACAACCCATCATGAAGAACATCTACTATTTTATCAGTTTGCAACCATGACTAGACAGATATACATTTACAAAGGGAAATCTATACACACATATATGTATCCAAAGCTATTCCTATACAATACACATATATATCCATAGATGGGCCTCAAACATATGAATTTTGTTTGCATGAAATGTGAAAAACACATAGATCTACACATACAAAATATGAAATCAAACATAAGATACATCATTCACCAGCCTAATCAATGGTAAAATCCATGTGCCTTATTAGGATTACTATATAGGATATGGCTACAATGTTTGCTACATATGTTGTGCAGCCCAATCCACTACCCAACATTGAACAATTCCTTAGTCCAAATAACATAAACTACCCAATTACTTTGGTAAGTTTTAAATGTAAGCTATTATGCAACCATCCCTAATATATGGACCCCATACATGAAACAATGTTACCATGATAATTCACCAAACAATAAACATGGCAAGTAGTATATATCAACATTGCCTAGATCTAATTTCACATACATACATATTTGGACAAAGCAAAAAAGAAACAAAAGACAAGAAAAAAAAAACACACTTTATCCTGCTTATATACTTCCAAGCGATAGAATGGTACACATGAATCCAATAGATGCAATGCATATATATGTAGTTCAATTTTTTTTTTTTGACCAATATATATAAATATGATGTTAGATGTAGATATATACACATTCTTGGTTGTTCTTAAATAGCTTCTAACACATTATTTAATTTATGGTTTCCATGTAGTGGTGAAAGCCCCAAAGCAATCAAACAATCCACATAAACACATACAACAAGCAATATCACAGTTGGCATATATGCACAAAGAAATATTTAGCATTCTAAAATCAACAAAGCAACTGAACAATCTATGCCATTTACAAAAAGGCATTGTTGACTCTTGGTTTGTAGCCTCAGATGATAACCAAAGTTAGAGCATGACAACCAAAAGTTCCTTACAGATTACAATTGAAATTGGTAGCCTCCTGGCTAGCCAACAACCCTTCCCATATCAGTAGAATTTTGACAATCATGGAAAAGGTTGTAGGAAGGCTGGCACACATTGAGAAGCTATAGAATAACAGACAACAATGCCTTGTAGAAAAAATCATAAACTTTATAGTGTTGCAACCATCCACACAGAAGAAAACCCTTCAATGAGACAATCATGAGTCCAACAAAGACCTAGAAAATATTTTTTCCAACATGAACCTATCAATAGATACAAGAACAAATATGGTTATGTGCAGGATCATGATGGGCCAAAAAGTGGCAATATGATGGGTATGTGGCTGATGACTTTTTTCTTACCCAAAATAGATGAAATGAAAAGGTTTTTTAAAGGAGATTCTTATCTTTCCACCAATATAAATTATTCCTTACTTTGAATTTAATAAATAATGATTATTCATTTTCTATTCAAATTACGATTAAAGTCCTGATTGATAGGTTGATTGAATTTTTTTTATAGCTTTCAAACAATATCACAGTTTCTAAATCCAAAACATGCATCACATTCTATGTTTCACATACTATAGGATTAAAAAAAGAAAAATTGAATTTCATGAAGTTTTGACCAAGTTAAGGTGGTCAAACATACAAGTTTTTTATATTTTTTAAAAGTTGTTTAGTAAAAAATTCATAATTAATTATTTACTTGGAAAAAAATTACAAAAATATGCATCACATCTGAACATGATTCGTCTACTTATATCCAAAAATTTATAAAAATATTATCATTTTTATTGTGTTAGGGTGTCAAACAAACACCCTACTTATTTTTCCCTGAATTTAAGACTAATTGATTGAAATTTCATTTCACCAAATAGATTTTAAAATAAAAAATAAACCTAGTATTTTAGAAACTACATTCAATTTGCTACAAATTCTATTCTTACATATTTTTGAAATAATATAGATAACTTATTCAAATTTTTACATCAAGTTTCTTAACTTTGATTTTTTTGAATTTTTTTGCCACTTAAGGGCCTATTTTTTCCATGATGATCCTACACATACCCATATAGAGATAAGTTTAAATCTAGGCACATATGGTTGTTTCCTAGGAAAATGAAATAAAAATCACTTGACACAGCTTGTGGGAACAACATTGCTCTATGTATCGGCTGCATATTTTCCCAGTGAGCAAATAATAGGTTGCATTTAAAACTCAGCTCAATAATTGGGAACTTTATATTATTTTCAAAGACATTGTTTTCTATGGACTTGTAATGGGAGGAATTAAAATCTAGGCATACCTGGTGCATGTTGTGGAATGCAATGTCAACATAAGAAAAGAAGGCCCAATGTCCACCCCACCATATTGGCTCATGGAGTGTCATGCATTCTCACCAAACCCCCAAGCAAGTAAATAAAATGTCAACCATTGGGATCAACCGTGAAAGAAATATTTAGGCCACTACTGACTTAAGTTATATGTAAGTTCACTAAAATGGAAGCCACATAAATAGCTATAGATAGCCTACTCCCAAATATCCAACTAAGAAAAAATGTGAGGGCCACATAAATACCTCAAATATAAACAAGTAAGACTATACAAAAGAATGGCTACAAATGCAAGCACAACATGGTTGCATTTTGCTAAATGAACAAGGAAAACACCCAATACAAGTGCCAGAAACAAAAAATAAACAAGGAACACACTTACAAGTTCGGTGCCAAAGGGTTGTCGAGCAGCCTGGGGAGAGCTAGAGTCTACCGAGATTGTTGGGGCTGCTCTTTGAAAAGGACAGAGCTGCAGCACTGATGACTCGCCACAAGGTATATTATGAGAACAACACAACAACCAAAGATTCAATTAAACCAACAAAGGCTAACAAGCTTCATTCCCAAACTTTAAATTATAATTTCTTTTGTTCAAATATTTATAATATGAAAGAAAACAAATAGTATAAAAAAACTACACGTGTTACAAAACTCTTCATAAATTATTTCAAAAACAATCTATGTTCCACTAAGACAAGAAACCTAGAACATTCATTGTCCATCAATTTGATCAATGGCGGCACCAATGTTCCATATAAAAACAAGAATACAACCTATCATTCCAAGAATGTCCCAAAAAAAATTAACACTCCAAATCGATATGTATCAATGTTCTTTGCTTGCACTCTAACATACATACATATCTACACATAGGGGAGAAACAAATTTTTGATTCACGCCCTTCATTTTTTCACCATGGTTAAAATGCTAAAAAATAGTGAACACTATATAGTTTATATTGATTTGCATAAGGTATTCTTCATTGTTATACTCTAGCCTAAGCTACATTTTATCATTTTCAACAAGGTGTTGTTGAGAAGGCTATATTGTTTCAATTTTAGGAATGGTGTTGTTTAGAAAAGGTTGTATTGTCTCTTAATATCAATATTGTTTGATCTATGGATTACATGTATTCATTTTGCAACCATCACCCAATGCAAAAAAACCAAAACAACCTCCAACCACCTTCACAAAATATTTTTAGTTATTATTTTTCCTAGCCTCAAGAAGCACTTGTTGCAATGATGCCCTGTATCTTAAGTGTGTCAAGAAAGATTGGTTTCACTAAATTCATGAACGTGGTGGACAATCTATGTTCTTCCTCGAGGGTTTACGTTTCAGGTTATGCTAGAAATGGAATAAAATAGTTAATCTTAAACACATTATGTTACATTCCATTGCCCATTGTTGATTATGAGCATTTCATTATACTATTTTCCGCATGTAATTTTGTATATGTAGATTTCTATTGATAGTCAATATGAAATCAATCAATATGAAAGTCAAGAATGGCTTCTTGATAACAACATTAACTCTATAATATTAACTATTTTATTTTGCATTTCAAATGAAAGTATATAGCCAAAGGAAGAGAAGAACAATTAGCATTGTGTTATGAAAACAACACCGACTATTTTAATATATTACAACCATTTGCACAAAATGAAAGCCATAGATGAGACAATATTAATTTTTCCTATGTAGATTTGTATGTATGTCAAAGTAGATGTGAGGAATGTACATACATAGCCTTCCCAATTTTTATTATTTTTTGAAAATAGTTATTTATCTAAACCTTTACAGGGCACACTTCAAATGATATACTTTATATTAACTGTTATATACAACATTGAAGTGTCTTTCCTAATTATTTCTTTTTGTTATACATTTTTTGCTTGATTCCATTATGCATTGCTACTTCCTATTCTCTAGCCTAGGATATCTTGTTTTATTTTCAATAGGGTGTTGCTAAAGAGGGTATAGTATTTCAATTTTTGATAGGTTGTTGTTGGGAAGGCTACTTTCTCTCAATTTTTGATAAGGTTGCATTGTTCATGTGCAATAGCTACACAAGAACAAGACATTGTGGCACCAACATTAATTGTTGTATGGTATCCATATTGTAGGGATGGTTGTAATCACCCCTAATATTCCACACATCGGGAAACATACTGCAAGTAGGCACAAGCAAACATTGAGCAACGGTCTTGCCCTGCAGTGCTATAAAACCCATGGAAAATACCATAGCTTTTGATTCCCTAGAAAATGCCATGAATTCTAAAGTCATGGAAAATTTCATGGATTTTATAATGCCTCATTGCATTCTTTGTAGGCCAAAATAGCCCCCTTGCTTCTTCATCCCAACAAACTTAGATGCATATCCTATTAATTTTTTTACCTTTCCCTTGGAATTTATATATTTATACACACATATATGTATACATATACATATATATACATATATACATACATACATATACACAAATATATATACCTACATATATATATATATATTCATACATGTATATGCACAAACATATATATACATATATTTATACATACACATATATACACATATATATTTACATATATATATTATATATACACATATATATATATATAAATATATATACATACATATATATATATATATATATATATATATATAGGCGGCAGGTCATATGCATATACAGGGTACATATATATGGCTGAATATAAGAGTAGGAGACATTGTTTGTTGTTTTTGAAGAGCTTGGAACATATTATTTCATTCATGGTTTCCATGTAGTGGCAATAGTTGCAAAGCAATAAAACAGTGCACAAAAACACACAACAACAATGCAACAGGAAAAAAAACAATATTGGTTACAACAACGACCAAGATAGGAAAAACAAAACAAAAATACATAGATGTACAAAGTAACAAGCCAACACACAATCAAACAATATTGCCTTCCACCTACCGCAGCTACACCGAAACCATGAACAACACTATACACACACACACACACACATGTATATATCCCTTGCACTACAGGTGTATTCCATATTTTGCATTATGCATAATAAAACTCTTTAAATCTGCTGATTTAAATATTTTCTATCAAATACAAATGTTCACCACACTAAATTTCACATTTATTTGTTATTCTTCCATGGAAGACTATTGCTAAAATGGCTAATTTTGTTGCTATTTGTGACAAGCTTTTGTTGAGAAATAAGTATATTTTTTACTTGGGTTGCTTCTTGTGAATCTTTGTTTGTTTTTCTTTGCAGGTTCCATTTTGTGGCTATGTACGGAACAAAATATAATTATTAACCTTTCTAGTTTTTGTTAGTTGTGGTTGTGTATCCTAGGGTATATTTCTCTTCAAAAGGTTATATTTTTTAAATTTTTGATATCTCCTCACTCACAACTATCTTGAACAATAAGATAAACCCAAAGGATGACACCCAACAATGCACTATCAAAAGCTATATAGACGTTCGTTTTGTTTTTCTGAGGACTTTAAAGATAGACACCACTTGCACCATCACCACTACACGAAAACCATGCAACAATTAATGTTGATGCCATTTCACAGCCCTTCCCTGGTGGTGCATCAAATGATTTTTATTTTTAAAACCCAAAAACAACCCACCACCCTATCCCCAGAGCCGAGGCAGTCTAAACTCGAGAAGGCCGACGAACATTCCAACCAAATTTCAGAAAAATAGCTTGTCTATATATATATATATAGATTTACATATATACATACATATACATATATGTGTATATATATATACATATATACATATATACATACACACACACACACAGAGATATATATATATATATATAGATTTATATATATATATACATATATACATATATATGTAGGTGTTCCATTCCATTATGCATTGTTTTGTTCATTGTTGTTGTGCATCCTGGATGTTATATAATTTATGTTTGTTTCGATTATTGATTGTTAATTGTTGGCCTTTGGTTTAGGAAATGCTATTTAATTTTTGATAGGCTCCTACTAAAAAGGCTATATTATTTCAATTATTTGATAGCGCACTACTACAAAGGCTAGTTTCTCCCAAATTTTTGATAAGGCTTCATTCAGGAAATAGTAAACTTTAACATTTCTGCACCGCAGGCTATGTTGCACTATTTTCGACAAGGTATCATTGAAGATTTTCTGGTTATGGTTGGAACAAAATAAAATAGTTAGCATTGTTGGTTTTATGTTGCTAAGAAGGATATATTCTCTATTTTAGAGCTAATGGAATAAAATTGTTGACATTATGCAGTTCTTTGTCGATTGTTATTGTCCACCTCGGCCTATATTGTCTCATTTTTTAGAAGGTTTTGTTCAAAAGGCTAGTTTGTTTCAATTTTCAATAAGGTGTTGTTGATAGAAGATAATATTATTTGAAAAAGAAATATTGTTTCATTTATGGTTTCATTATATGGCTATCATTTTGCATGGGCTCTATGGATACAATTTTGTGGGTCTATCCATCTAGCTCGCTATTGAAACCAATGATATTTAATTGATGGATTCTATTTTTGCTCATGGGTATGTGTAGGATCATGATGGGCCAAAAAGTGGCAATATGATGGGTATGTGGTTGACGACTTTTTTTTTACCCAAAATTAATGAAATGAAAAGAGTTTTTAAAGGAGATTCTCAACTTTCCACCAATATAAATTATGCTTTACTTTGAGTTTAATAAGTAATTATTATTATTTTTCTATTCAAATTACAACTAAAGTCTTGATTGATAGATTAATTGAAAAGCATATATATCTTTCAAACAGGTCACATTTTTTCAATAAAAAATATGCGCACATTCTATGCTTCACATACTATAGGATTAAAAAAAGAAAAAATGAATTTCATGAAGTTTTTACCAAGTTAAGGTGGTCAAACATACGAATTTTAATAATTTTTAAAATTTGTAATAAAAAATTCATAATTAATTATTTATTTTAAAAAATGACAAAAAAATATGCATCACATCCTGACAGAACCTCTATTTTATATCTAAAATCATATAAAAAATATTATCATTTTATTGTGTTAGGTGGTGCATTGCACACCTACTTTATTTTTTTCCTCAAATTTAAGTACTCATCGACTGAAATTTCAAATTTTCACCAAACAGATTTCTTTTTTTTTAAACGAACCTACTAGTTTAGAAACTAAATTCAATTTTCTATAGATTCTATTCTTACATATTTTTGAAATAATATAGATAACTTATTCAAATTTTTACGTCAAGTTGCCTAACTCTGATTTTCCTAATTTTTTTGCCACTTAAGGCCCTATTTTTTCCATGATGATCCTGCACATACCCTTATGGTTGCAATAGAATAAAATAGTTAGTGTTGTACACTCTATGTTTGGTTACATCAACTATTGTTGATTACTGTCCTCTCCCTGAGGCTATATTGTTTCACTTTCCATAAGGTGTTGTTGAAAAGAGTATATTGTTTCAATTTTTGATAAGGTTTTGTTCAAAAAGGAGTATATTTTTAGATGGCTTTGCCACTATTAATATTCAAAAAGGTAATCCCGAGAAGGTTAGCCATGAAAAGAGTATTTGAATAGTCCATTTAACAGCTTCAAAAAGGTATTCAACACATGTATGTGGCAGCCAATGTTCTTTAGCATGTTTAATAGAAAGTTTGTTGCTATAAGAATCCCTTTTTCAAGAATGAAAGAAATAACAAATTTGTTTTGAAATAAATAACTATCTTCTCAAAACAATAAATTTGAATGCTTTGTTGCCCTTTTTAAATAATATCTTGTTTAATATATATTTCTTTTAAAATGAGTTGCAGGCATGCTGCATGTGGTGCTTAATTATCAAAAGCACAGACATATAGTCGGATATATATATATATATATATGTAAAGACTGTATATGGGCGAGCCTCTTGCATTTTGTGGTTATGGGTGCAACCGAATGAAATAGTTAAATTTGTACACTGCATGTTTGGTTACATTAGGAATTGTTGATTATTGTTCTCTGTGTTAGGCTATATTGTATCATATTCGATAAGGTGCTATTGAAAAAGGTGCATTATTTCAATTTTCGAGAAGGTCTTGTACAGAAAGCAGTATGTTTTTTGATGGGTTTTCCACTGTTAATTTTCAAGAGTGTGTTGTTGAGAAGGCTATATTGTTTCTATTGTTGGTAATCTTTTGTTAAGAAATGAGTATATTTTTACTTGGGTTGGTTACTGTGATTTCACTATTTTCGGTAGGGAATATTTTTTTATCTATGATAAGGTACTGTTGATTGCTTCTAATTTTGATAAGGTGTTGTGTAGAAAAGAGTATATTCTTTGTGAAAACGACTATTGTTTGGTTAACAATGTACCCTAAAACAACACAAACTGTACAGAGCAACAATCAACAATCCCCTTTGGAAAATAACTTAAACTGTTTTAAAAATATTCAACAAATAGTTTTTTCAATATGCACCTCTTTCTGCTTCCTTCAAATACACCTCTTCCCACTTTCTTTCTCTACCCATCCATTCTTTCTCCACCACCAGCAAAAAATGGGCACATAATTATCACAACCCACACCACCATCGACGCATGCAAAAAACTGAAAATAACCTCCACCCACCCTCACGAAATTCCACAACTAATGAACACACTTGCACCTTCACAAAATATTTCCCTCCTCACTCATAGCTATCTTGAACAACATGATAAATCTAGAGAATGACACCCATCAATGCCTTAGTGAAAATTGCACATACATTTGCTTTATTTTTTGGGGACTTTAAAGACAAATGTTACTTGCACCATCACCACTACACGGAAACCATACAACAATATATATATATATACATACTGACTTGAGAAATATATATCTATATATGTGTGTATACACACACACACACACACATATATATATTTATCAAGTTAGTATGTTTGTATATATGTATATATATATACACATATACACATATATAGATATATACATTTATCAAATTATATATATATATACGTATACACATATATAGATATATATATTTCTCATGTATATATATATACATATATAGATTAAGTTGTTAATAAAATACAATATAGTTTCTATAGACAAAATCTTGTCTCATTTATAGTTCGCGTTTTGTGTGTATGGTTTTGCATGGATTTGATGTTGTAATATTTTCTGGGTTTCTATTTATGGTTTCCATTTTTTGGCTATGTTTGGAGGCTTGGAGAAACAAGGCCGCCACACACACACACACACACACACATACATATATATATTGTGGGTTTCTCCATCTATCTCATTGTTGAAACCAATGATGTTTAATTTATGGCTTTCATTTTCTAGTTACGGTTGCAACAGAATAAAATAGGTAATGTTGTACACTCTATGTTTTGTCACATCAAGTATTTTTGAAAACCTTTGCTTGAGAAATAAGTATATTTTTACTTTCGTGTCTCACTATTATACAAATATACACACACACACACATATATACATATATATATTTCTCATGTATATATATATACATATACACATATATAGATATATATATACATATACACATACATAGATATATATATATATATATATATATATATATATATAGATAAGGTTTTGTTCAGAAAGGAATATATTTCTTGATGGCTCTATCACTATTATTATATGACAAGGAAATCCTAAAAAGGCTATATCCTTTTAATTCTTGATAACATTTTGTTGAGAAATAAGTATATTTTTACTTTCCTATTTCACTGTTATACATATATACATATACATATACATATACATACATATATATACAAATATATATATATATATTTGTGTGTGTGTGTGAATGATACCATTTCACTCACCTTGTCTATCAGTGCGCCAAACAATTTTCATCTAAAAATCAAAAGACAATTTGCCACTCTTTCCCTGACCATGCTAAATGGAAGCAATAAATGAAACAATATAGGGTAAGGTAGACAACAACAGTGAACAATGCCCTATGCAAAACAAAATGAACCACATAACGGGTATGTGCACGATCATGATGGGCCAAAAAGTGGCAATATTATGGGTATTTGTAGGGTATGTGGTTGACGACCTTTTTTTTACCCAAAATTGATGAAACGAAAAGGGTTTTTAGAGGAGATTCTCAGCTTTCCACCAATATAAATTAAGCTTTAATTTGAATTTAATAAATAATTATTATTCATTTTCTATTAGAATTACGACTAAAGTCTTGATCAATAGGCTGATTGAAAAACATCAATAACTTTCAAACGGTATAACATTTTTTGAATCTGAAACATGTGTCACATTCTATGCTTCACATACTATAGGATTAAAAAAAGAAAAAATAAATTTCATAAAGTTTTGACCAAGTTAAGGTGGTTAGACATACAATTTTTTATATTTTTTAAAAGTTGTAATAAAAAAATCATAATTAATTATTTACTTGGAAAAACATTACAAAAAAATATGCATCACATCCAAACATGAGTCCTCTACTTATATATAAAATCTTATAAAAAATAATTGTCATTTTATTATGGTTAGGGTGGTCAAATAGACACCTAATTCTTATTTTTTCCCTGAAATTTAAGTACTATTGCATTGAAATTTCAAATTTTCACCAAATAGATTTTATTTATTTTTAAATAAACCTAGTATTTTAGAAACTACATTCAATTTTCTACAGATTCTATTCTTACATATTTTTGAAATAATATAGATAACTTATTCAATTTTTTATGTCAAGTTGCCTAACACTGATTTTTTTGATTTTTTTGCCACTTAAGGGCCTATTTTTTCCATGATGATCCTACACATACCCTAACATTAACTATTTTATTGCATTGCAACCATCACCACAAAACAAATGCCATAAAAAAAACAATATTATTATCAACTGTCGCCCAGATGGCCAAACCCGCAAAACAATAAAAATCACAGCGACAAACCCATACAAAAATATCCACAAAAAAGTCAAACCATAGTGAACAAACTATATAGTCTTTTCTCAACAGAGCCTTTT
The DNA here is from genome assembly GCA_007258455.2 of Sequoia sempervirens. Lineage (NCBI taxonomy): Eukaryota > Viridiplantae > Streptophyta > Pinopsida > Cupressales > Cupressaceae > Sequoia > Sequoia sempervirens. The sequence goes on along the minus strand of VDFB02105785.1, from coordinate 162,437,109 downwards.
CAAAAAGGTAACAATATACCCTAAAACGACACAACCTATATAACATTAACTATCTCAGTGCATTGCAACCATCGCCACAAAAACATGCCTTTCAATAGTGATCTGCATGAAAAACGCACAAAACACAAAAAGCTCGTAACTTAACAGACTAATTCAAAACCTTCACCACGAAATGTGAACCATACATGAATCAATATTGGTTTCAACAACAACCCAGATGGAAAAATTCACCAAGAACACACCAAATTCACTATTTTACAACCATTCACACAAAAAAGCAAGCCACAAATGAAACAATATATCCAACGGTCACCCACATGCCAAAACCCACAAAACTATACAATCTTTTCAACATTAATCGACACAATGACACAATATTGGTTTCAAGAGTAACCTAGATGAAAAATCCAACAAAAACACAAAAAATAAACATTATTGACTTCCACCCATGGCAGCTACACGGAAACCATAAACCAAACAATTTAGACTTAGAATCTATAGAGCAACAATCAACAATCCCCTTTGGAAAATAACATAAATTGTTTTAGAAATACTCGACAAACATTTTTTTTAATATGCACCTCTTCTCGCTTCCTTGAAATACACCTCTTCCCGATTGCTTTCTCTGCCCTCCGTTCTTTCTCCACCACCTGCAAAAAATGGGCACACAATTATCACAACCCACACAACCATCAACGCATGCAAAAAACTCAAAATAACCTCCACCAGCCTTCACAAAAATTCCACAGCCCATGAACGCACTTGCACCTTCATAGAAGCTTTCCCTCCTCACTCACAACTATCTTGAACAACAAGATATACCCAAAGAATGACACCCAACAATGCATTATCAAAAATTACACAGACATCCACTTCATTTTTTGAGGACTTTAAAGACAAATGTTACTTCAAGCACCATCACCACTACATGTAAACCATACAACAATTAATGCTGATGCCATTTCGCTGGCCTCCTCTATCCTCACGCCAAACATTTTTATTTAAAAAATAAAAAAACAATCCACCACCTTTTTGATGGTGTCGGAGACCCCAAAAACTGGGAAGGCTGACAAAATTTTTGACCAAAGTTCACCAAGATGGGAAAACAACCCGCCACCTTTTCCCAACCACTAGAAAAGCGTAAAACCAGGAAGGCTGATGAAAATTCTGAGCAAAGTTCAAACAAATAGCCTATTGGCTAATAAAATAAGTCAGCCCCATATTTATAAATGAATTTATTTAGGTTGATAAAATAAATATAAATAGCAATTTAGATTTTTGTAAATAAATGAACAATAATAAAAAATAAAAAAACAATCTGCCACCTTTTCGACAGCATCAGAGACCCCAAAAACTGGGAAGGCTGACGAAAATTCTGACCAAAGTTCACCAGGATGGGAAAACAACTTGCCACCTTTTCCCGACCGCTAGAAAAGCTTAAAACTGGGAAGGCTGATGAAAATTCTGAGCAAAGTTCACACAAATAGCCTATCAACTAATAAAATAAGCCAACCCCATATTTATAAATGAATTTATTTAGGTTGATAAAATAAAAATAAATAGCAATTTAGATTTTTTTATATAAATGAACAATAATAAATGTAATAACTAAATAAAAGGAATTGAACATTATGTTTTAATATTAAAGACATCGAAAAATGTGTTGATAATGTTGGAGTTGATAGTGAATTCCACAACCTCCAATAATCACCCGCAATCAAAATGTCTATCACAAGTGAGAGATCAACAAAACTAATTTGTTATGCAACCTAGAGAGAAAATAATTGATCCACACAAGCATGTGATATTGATATTAATTTGTAATTTATTGTGAATGTGAATACTTTGATTGTTAGAAAGAACAATAATGAATGTTTATAAAAGTAAAAGTCCAAACCCTAGATGAATATTTTATTATATTGGTACAAGTGTCATAATCATATACAATACAAAAAATTGACCTATAAATAGCCCAATATAATAAGAAAACTCTTAAATTTATTTTAAGTAATTAAATTAATAAAGGACCAAATAATTAATTAATTACCAATTAATCATTAGGTGATGTTCTTAATAACTCTAACACCTCCTCTGAAGATCAACTTAGGTAGAAGCTTAAAACCTTAATGAATAATGCAGTGACAGATGCATGTATGGTTCTTGACTACAAGGCCTGATGAGACCTTACCCATGTACAATCAAATGAAATCTCTAATAGCTAGAGAAAAGGAAAAAACCACATGGGAAAAAACTCCTCTCCAAAAGAAAGAAAAAGAAATAGTTGCACTAGTGAAAGAAGGATAGAAGGACTCAATGTTACCCCTAAAGACTACTTTTATCACCCAAGTACATTAGATGTCCACCTAGTAGGAGAGGGAAAATAATAATATTTATTCCCGCCATAAAGAAAGAGATTATGTGCCAATTGTAGTGCCCCTCCATTCTCACCGTGGATGTGCAGGTAGTTTGGCTTTGGAACTTGGAGATGAAGGTAAAATAATAGGGATAGTTAAAGGTATGTGCTAATGATGTTAAGTACTTGATCTATTTAGGATGAGACATTATGATACATTATTTAATGTTGGACTTATTCTTGTGATGATACTTTGATGACACTTCTATTAATTGAGTTTTATGCACATATTATGATTAGTGTATGGTTATCTTATCATGACTATTATGCGATTTTCTCATGACTGTTCTTATCCTCATTGTTATGTATTTGATTTGGTTATATGAGCTGATTTGACAACTTAGTTTCATTCTTACTATTGTGTTTGGGTGAAGAGGACAGTGTCGCATCACTCACTTGAGAATACCCTACGATGCTATGATTCCCTTTCACAGTGTCTTCGATTATAGGTATATGTATATGCACAATTATTTTGTGTGTTGCGAGCTATAGGTATTAGGTATTGACTCCACCTGAATTTGTAGGTCTGAGCATGCCTTGAAACCCAATGGATAAATTGCTCAAAGATAACACTTGGTCCCCTACCCTAGCCATCATCCTCGAAGAGGATGAGTATCTGGTCTTATACCATGTCAGTGTTGTCAGTCGGTGTTGTTTGAGGTTTTGCTTTTCAACCTTGGTTAGGGTTTAGGTAATTGATTGGAATTTGGTGTATTTAATTTAAAATATTTAGATAAATGCTTTTGGTTATTTGATGTATTAAAATAAATTATTAAGTTAAAAGGTACCTTGATAAATAAATATAAACATATTTATAAATAATCATAATTTTTTATAAAATAAATTTGTAATATTAAAATAAAATAATAAGCTAAGAAAAGCAGCGGTTTAATCTAGTTGAGAATTTTTAGAAATTTCTTTATTATATCTATGAAATAATCAATAGAAAGTTGCTAATTTGAAATAAAAAAAGAAGAAAAAATATTAAAAGAAACTTCAATTGGTTGAGTGAAGTTTTTCAGTTAAGAAATGTAGTTTCTAATTAAAAATTTCTTTTTGGTTAGATCTCTTAATAAATCAGAACAAAAAGGAAAGAAAAAACCACATCTCTTTCAAGTGTTTAATTACAAAATTAATTTTATTTCTAAAGGAAATTTAGAAAGTTGAGAAATAAAAATGTTATTTAAAAAAAAAAGATTTTAATGGGGTAATGATTATTAAAATGAGCAATTAACTAAAATTGGGGGGAGAGTTGGTTGGTTTTCCAGTACATTTTTGTTCTCTCAGGTAAATATTTTGGGTTTGGGGGAAATTCATTCATTCGGTGCTTTTGGGAAAGAAAACTATCTGTAAACAAATTCTCTATTCGATTATTGATTAAGGGGAGGGCAACAAAAATAGAGTTAGAGAAGAATAAAAATAAATAAAGAAAAGGAGGCAACAAGAAGCGTGCAGGATACATAGAAGAAGAAGGGCATAGAAGATTGGAGGACCACCAGGCTCAAGGAATAAATTGCAACTTAAATTAGGTTCCTTTCTCTAAAATCGAAATGTAGTTGAGAGATCTATAGTTATTCTTGTGATTGAAAAACTTTTTAAGCATTTAAATCTATTGTTGGAATGATATTTAGGGGAGAGGAAGTTGTTTTTGATTTTAAAAGGTTTTTAAAACCTTTCTTTAAAAAAATTCATTTGATGAATATTATGCAATCATCACATTCCCTAATATGACATCTTTTTGCACCCACCAGGTACATTTCTTGAAAGCCTCTTGAGCCTTTGTGACAATTACTTGTGCACATATCCTGTAGTCATTGCACTCCATGGAATGACGCCTAATTACACCCACCAATTGCATTTGTTTAAAAGTTTCTAAGTCCTTTCAACAAATCTAATTTGTGCAATCCTGTTAAGTAATACATTCACCTTCTCTATGCTTCTAATCCTTGCATACTCTCATTTGGAATATCAAAAGATAGACATTCTTTGTCTACATGTTTCTGTATTGGGTACTTCTTCTCATCATCATCCAGTGCTAGGCCTTCACCTACATTCATCTCTAAGTATTCATCTTCATGCGCCAAACATTTCACTACCTCATATTGCATTTATGTGCAGCCTTGGACTTAGCCATGCAACTGGATTATTCACTGGGTTTGACTCTATGGTTTCAAGTGCTCTCACACTCTATTTTATTCCATGTGCTAGTCTCTTATACTTTATGCACAGGTCATACTACTTCAGGGAGCATTTTAAATATGTAGCACAATATATTCTTCTATTTGTTGGCTTCTAAACTCTCATTCCACATGAGTTATAACATAGCACTACCCATTACCTCAGAAGGAGGGTTTGGCCTCCCATTCATTGGAGCCACTAGAGATTGAACAGAATGATCCTATCTACACTACGGGCAGGAAGGAGGAGATTGGTATGTTGAGAAATAGACTAGACATCCTAGACAAAAAGCTCCTTGGGTTGACCTATTTCACTGTCAAGATGATTCACTGTGTCACCAGTAACCTGTCAACTTACATGAAGGATGAAATGGGGATAAAGAAGACCAAGGACCACCAGTAGTGGTTCTATGATGATATGGTTCAACTTCCATCTAAGAATTGGGAGAAGGCTAGCTAGTATGTTCCTGGTTTGTTGTTGGTCCATGTGTGCTATCAGTCTCCATCTGGGTTTAGTTAGGTGTTTTTTGATTTGGTGTTTTAGATAAAAAAAAATTATCTATAATTTTTGGCCCCTATGGCTCTCTGTGTAGGGTATAACACCCTATAAATGTTGCTTACATTATTAAAAACATAGCGCTACCCTTTAATGAATATATATATGTAGCATTTAATGTTCATATGATAGGCTATAAACACTGCACCAAGTTACATACATTGTGCTATATTTTCTAGTTTAAAATGCAAGTCTTACTTTCTTATATGGCCCACACAATAGCCTCCATTTATATACATATATATTTATATTATAATATATCTATATCTATACCTACAATATCCTCATCATAATTTCTCACATCCAAAGTGTTCACCAATCAAATGGACAATGCTCACTCTTTGTTTACCTGCTCTATCATTAACTCTCATGATCTTGTATTTAGGATCTATGAAGATGGGATTGGTCAGCAGATTTGGTTGTTTTGATCTTATTGTAATGTTGTTTGTGTCCTTGTTCGTTCTCTTTTATATAATGCCACTCTTGCTCTAATTAGAAATTTGTACTGTTGGGTAGCCTTCTCTATGATCTTCATATAATTAATTTCTTTCTTAATTCAAATTCAAACATGTTGGAGATTAAAATACCAAAGTTACAAATTACTTTCACCATTTGTTTGATCCTTCCATCTGCATGCAACACAATCGTATAAGAGAGATTGTTCCTACCCAATCTTTGGGGAGGTGATTTACTTTTGCGGTGGTCAATGATCTTCTATTTTGTCCTTACTGCTCGGGTTGGGGCAATTATGCTAGGTCACAGTTATGGTTGATATTGGTGATTATATCTATATATATAATACTTATTATATAGGGTTTGATTATATGATTGGATATATTCATTGTAAGATTATATATGTATGTAATTGTTACTATTCTCTTTTCCCCACATAGTGAGATCTTTTGTTAACACTTAGTCTACTGGTTTGGGAAAATGCATAGAATTGTAGCTTATACCTATTATCATGCATTGTTGCTTTATATTTTGGTTACATGTATTATGTTTTGGTAATGGTTAGGTTTGAATTTTCATTACTCTGAAATAAGTTCCATGTGCAATGTCTCCCCAATATGCTTTGTTTTCTATAGTTATTACCATGTTTGATTGAAGGCATCTTTAGTGTATTATGGTTGTCACTAAACTTGATTAGGCAATAAGTTTTTGGAACTCTTTGATTATTTAAAAAGCGTTTAGATCAGTTGGGTTTCAAATGGTAGTTAAAGAAAGAGCTAGAATCATTACTATGATCAAAGATATTTTTATTTACAGTTTTCCCTTATGAGGGATTGTCAGAGTCAAAATCTAAAATTAATCATTGATTTTCTTTATAGTTTTCATACATCATGATCTTTTCTTTAATCAAATTCCCTTATGACTAGAATTTATACTAACTAAAATTTGTTGGTATAATGTCCTTATCTTCATAATAAAATAAATTGTCTCTCGGGCTAAATACAATATATATATAGATATTATATTATTTTATTTTCAATAGTAAAATAACAATTTTCTGATATGTGAAAGATTATGTGTTAAATGAAAAAATAAAAGGTATTTAATAAAAAGATTTTAATTAGGTAGTTATGATTAAAATGGGTATTTAATTGATGATAGATAAAGGAATTGTATATTTAGTTAAGTGAATTAATTTGTTCATGTTTAGATAACTGAGAGTTATTGCTATGTGAAATAATTAAATTAGACTATTGTTATTAAGGTCGTGTTATTAATGATGTAGTTATTTTTTAAATATAATTATTTGTAGTAAATAGACCATTAATTGCCTAAGTGGTTAAGTTAAAATGAGTGATAAGAAAATGGGAAATAATGCTTTATTTAAGGGAATGTTTTCATGGTTATAATGCTATGATTAACTATTTGTATTAAAGGCAACATGCCTTGATTATTGGATTAAGTGTCTGTAATTGTTGAAGGTTGGGTGTCATATGTGTAAATTTTGTGTAAGGTTTTGTGCTTTGGGAAGTGTGTTTAATATGTTGGTTTCCAGAAGCCTAGGAGGGAGTATATTTGTGGTCCTTATCATTGTTTAACCTTGGAAGTTGTTGGCTATGTTGTGGGTCATGTACTTTATGTGAACCAAAAGCTTAGGGTGTTGCCCTCCTATCTATGTTTGGATTCATGAGATCTTGTAATGATATTCTATTGAAAGATATGCATATGTGTACTGTGTGTAATACAAACCCAAAGTTTTGTACAAGCTATTCATGATGGTTGAATTATGGCTAGGGGTTGGGATTGACCAATGTTTATGTGACTATGATGAGTATGCAAGAGGGTCAATGCCTTGCACTGTCTATGGATTCATGTGATTGTGATGAGTGTGGAAGATGGTTAATGCCTTGCTTGATGTGTAGGGTTTACTAGTTGCAAGTAGGGGGAGTGGATTGCCATGGAGGCCAGAACCAAAAGTGGTGTATAGGATAACCCATGGAGGGTTTCTTAATCCAGTGATAACCTTAATAATGAATTAGGGGGATGGGTAAAATTTACATTAATCAAGATAATGTATGCCTCACTCATGGCTCAAGTGCTCGTTTATTCTTGAGATGAGATGGGAAGGCTTAGATCAACTACCTTGTCCTCATGAAAGGTACATTGATTCCACATGAGTTTGTATGGGGGTTGGGGAATAGGAGATGCTACCAAGAAAACCTAGGATGGGGGTTGGGAGCCTAGGAAGATCCAACAGGATAACCCATATCAAGCTATGTGATGAAACTCCTCCCTATTGTCATCTAGAACTCCCTAGTTGTATTTCCTTTTCTATTGTGTGAGTTCCTCTAGAAGTGAAGTAAGTGTTGTAAGTGATGTTTGTGTTGTGAACAGTGTTGTGTTGGAGTCCATGCTTATCCCTTGATTGTGTTAGTCTATTATTTTCCTGACTGTCTGTATGATGTGGGACCTTGTGTTATCTCCTAACATGGTGGGTGGCCCTTAGGGTTCCTCATGGTCAGGAGGTTGATGCTTTTTCCTCCATTGGGTATTGTTGCTGCATGTTTGTGTGTGTGGAGATTAATCATTGTACTGTGGACTCCAATTCTTGTTCCAGTTCGAGAAGTCAACCTTTTATGTATTTGTATATCAGTTGTATCTCTTATTGTAATCTGACGTATTCTTCCCACATGTACTAGGGGAAGCATTGCTGTAAATTATTGTAATGATGTAATAGTCATTGATGAGTTCTTCTTGTAACAAATATTGTAATGTAATACATCTTGCATATGTAGTTGCTAGAAATGATCTTTAATGTTGATTATCAATTGACATGTTATGGAAGTAAGTAATGCATCATCTAATGTGATTTTTTAAAATGAACCTTACTTGTTGGATAAATCATGTTATCTCAGAAGTTGATGAAATGAATCTAGTTATTTTGATTAGTAGTTATGTGAACTTAGCACAGTTGAGGAACCTTATATTCCACCTAGGTTTAGAATATATGTTATGTTAAGCTATGCATTCTATTGTTATTACCTTTTTAAAATAAAATTGTTCCATTAATGTGGCATAGTTAGTGTTGTCCTCTGAGGTTGCTTGGCGGGGGCGTTACACCAATGATGAATGTTGGATGATAAAGCATGATCCACTACCTACAAACAAAATTTCTACCCTTAAGAAGAAATAGATCCACTGGTGATTGGGTCTAAGTCATTCCCAAAATATGGAAGAATTATGAATCCAAATAAAAATGATGTGTGCCTCTAAAAAATACTCAATTATTCACATGTTAGAATAGGATGATGCTAATCTAGAATCATGTGAAGGTTGATGTAGAATAAGACCCAAAGATGATGAAGATGATGGGCCAAAAATTATCATGTAGTTTTCAACAAAGAGCAGATGAATGTCCTCAAAATAATCCTCCAAATCTATAAGATGGGACACTACAAACAAGGATGATATGTATGCAAGATATGAATCCCAAGTAACTTTGTATGGAATATGACAGAAATCCTACTACACTAAACCATTAGGGGCCAAATATGTGACAATTCCAAGTTGATCAAGAAAAATAGAGAATGAATATTGGGTCTTGATATGAGGAGCGAGAACTTAAAGATAAGTCACTAAACCATTGGAACCTACAAGACATGCAATAAACTCAAGATCTTATAAATTATCACCATCAAAGGGTATGCAATTTACATCTACAAGAGAAATGGAATAATCTACAACAAGATCCTTTTGTTAATGGAAATATACAATGGTTTTCATGGATCCCTTAAATTCAAGTCCAAATGGTGTAGGCACAATCAATTTTTGATATAGCACACATAGTATCATGATCATTGATAATACCTGATGTTGATAAACTCTTGGTGTGTCTAGTGTAGGTATATGTCCATAAAGATAAGGAAAAATATCAAGGAACCTGAGATTTGTCATGATGCCATGTCAGGAAGACCCATAGTTGTCCTTTTCTAAATGACCATAGAAGGATAAATAGAAAATACCATCATACTTCCTCAAATTAAAAAATAGAGATTGATAACTTTAATATCTGTAAAGTAGATCAAGTGAAGTTGTAACGCCTGCCATGAAACCCTAGAGAATGTCACACACATAACGGAAGTGAACATTTTTTTCTTTCTTAAAAGTGTAATTAACAAGTAAAGTAAACTACACTTACACAAACATTCTCTAAGGTACGTGACGACACTATTAACAATCCCCATTACTAACAAAAGTTACTAAACATAACATAAGATTATTACTCATGAATTAAAGATCATACATCTATTAACATTAAAATACATCACATAAAATATAAAGTACAAAATGATCCATTCATACATTGCATCCATTCAATATTACAATTACAACTCTCATTTCCAAATGAGATAGTTTAAACAAAAATCTTACAATTACAAATTACAAAGATTCTCCTCGAATACAATTGAAGAGTGATACAATTACAAATTACAAGGTATCCAATAGATACAAATGAGAACATGAAAGAATTAAAAATTCACTGGTACACATGAGCTTTCCAATCATGAAGTACTTGTCATCACGAACAAGAACTGGGGACCCAACGGTGTAAGGTGCATGTTCCACCCAACCATGTGGTACCCGAAGGACCAACCCCTATGCTAGGAGATAGTAAAAGAGCTTCCTAGGTGAAACCTAGAACCTCTAGACATAGGAAAAACATTATTGAACTACACAAGTACAAAACTTACAAAATGGTTACAATGCTTCTAGATAACAATGATCAACTACACAATAAAACAAACTGACTCACGGTTGTCATAGGAGGAGTGTCATAAAAAATTTGCATGCGTTACCTTGGTGAATCTTCCTAGGTTCCGGCCCCCATCTTGGGTTACCCTGGTAACCTCTTACGAAACCCGGCCCCACATGCAATCCAATGCGGAATCGATTATCTTTTCAAGAAACAAGATATCGATCATGCCATTCCAGTCCTTCTTCTCTCATCCCAAGTCTAAACTAGCCCTTGAGTCCATGAGCGAGGCATTAACAAAAGTTAAGTGTTTAAACTACCCTTCTCCCCTAAAATATTTCTTTAATTTTCACTGATTAAACTAACTCTGCATGAGTTACCCTGACACCACTTTGTGTGTTGGCCCTCATGAAAAGCCACTCCCCTATTAACAACCTAAGGGATCAATTTCACTATCATAGGGTAAACCAGGTGCACATAACCAATTAGAAATACCAAATTAATAACAATGTACAACAAAACCTGTTCATTGAACTAGGTGACCATACTTGATAAAATATCACATGCACTACCCAAGTTATTTCTATGCTAAACCAACATAAGTTACAATCCCCATCTCAAGAAAACACATCTGGAATTCTTACATAAACAAATAACTCAATTTTCCCAACAACAAGAATGAGAGAGATAATATAACAAAAGACTATTTAGGAAAATTAATAACCTAATTTAGGATTTCCTAAATCCAAGTCAAGCAATAACATTTTGCATGTAATCAATCAGAATAATTAATATTATTTTTTTTTAAATAAAAAAATAAGAAACTTAAACTAATTGTTTTCTTACATCTTCCTCGATTACAACTAATGTTAAAAATCAATTTTCTAATAACATCATTCTCTTATAAAATCAATCTTTGCATCATTATAATAACATCACCTTAAAAATAATTATATTTAAATATAAATTAAACATATATATATAATTATATATTTAATGTATATACAATTATATATATTTATATTTAAATATATATTTTAAAAAAAACTATTTAAATTCCAATTCATAAATATATCCCAATTATTTAATTAAAAACCAAATATTTAAAAAATATATAATAAAAAAAAACATAATATATATATAAATCTATATATATATACATATTTATATAATATATATATACATAAAATATATTTATATAAAAAAAAACATTTAAAACAAATCCAACATAGCCCCCAATGACACAGGGTTAAACCCTTGCTTGTGGCGGGCCACCTCAAGCAGCCTCCCCATGCGGGCAGGTGTGGGGGTAGCCCCGACCACATTTTAAAATCAATTTTTTTTTTAATTCAAATTTAAATAAATAAAAATCCTGTTTCTATCAATTTTGAACATACTTTTTTATAGAAAAATTTTGATATAAATTTTTCATAGGAAATTTCCCACCATAATTGCATATAAATAAAAAATATATGTGTATATATATATTATAGAATATATATATATATATATATATATATATATATATATATATATATATATATATATATATATATATATATATATATATATATATATATATACACACACAAAAAAAAAAACATTTTATAGTCAAATTGGACAAATCTTTTTAACAGAAAAACTATAGCAAATCATTTTCAAGCACAATTTTTTAATTTAAATTTCTAATTTGAAATAGAAAATTCCAACTCCAAACACAGAGGTTTCAAAATTTTATTTTGTTTCTCTTCCAATTTTTCTATTGTTAAAATTTGATTTGTCATAATTTATGTTGTTTTCTTCTGTTTTCTCTAAAGAAAATCTTAGAACTTCTCCATTTTTCTACAGGGATTTTTAAGAATTCACAGCAATATTTACAACCTCTTCAAAATTAAAAATCAAAGTTTCTAAAAAAAAATAAAGCAATAAAGAACTTGTGTTCTGAAGTCTGAAGAAATACAGTTTGATGTTGTGCTTCCTTGCCAAATCCAAAATTTCATATCCTCCTTCCAAATCTCCACTTCCAGATCCAAAATGTATATCATACAAAGAAAGTCTTCCTCTATTTTAATAGCAAACTTTCCCAAAAAAATAAAAATATCTTTAATTAATTTTCCTCCATTTTAGTCAAATTTTTAAAATATCCCCTCAACGATCATAGTTATTTCCCCCCTTATGCATTTTTAAGATATATATTTTTTTAAAATGATTTAAAACAAAATATCATTTCTAATAAATTTAAATATTTTAATTTATGGATTTTTCAAAACAACTTTAACTATTTAATTTATTTAATCAATAACTATAATTTAATTAATTAATTTATCCATTTACTAAGATTTAATTATTTAATGTATTTAATCAACAACATAAGTTTAATTAATTTATTTATTTACTCAACTCAATAAATTTAATTAATTAGTTTATTTACTTAATAACATAAATTTAACCACGAGGATTAAATTACCTTATTAACTGAATAAAATAAAATTAACTAAATTAAATAACAATTTTAATCTAAATACATAAATTAACATTACCACCACTTAAATATTAATTCCCACATATGATTTCCACCGATAATAAATTATCGAACATCAAATATGACATGACCCAACAATAAACCAGACACAAACTGACGACACACTATGACAGGGTTATGGTTTGACAAGGGAACCCCGTTACTATCTCCCAATCAACAAAACCATTGGGATATGGACATGCTCAGACTTGTGAAACTAGGTGGAGATGATGTCATGTACCTGCAATCCTATAATCAAGACGAATGTCGTACATGGATAAAACATAATAGTCACACTGTGAAGAGAAATCATGGAATCATAGGGCACTTGCATGCGAGTGATGTAATCTCATCCCCTTCACCTATACAGTCACATCCAGATTGACGAAAGTAAAGAATCATTAATCAAGAAATATGCATATATCAATATCAACAACTATGCTAATAAAAAGCATAACATGAAACATAACATCAATATAGTGCATTATCTCATCACAGTATAACATCCACATCACTCTAAAGCCAGCGATCATAAAACCATAACAAGGTATCTGAGTCTGTCAAAATAAACACATTGTCTAACAACATAGCAAACCGGAGGGGTACTACAAAAGTCATCTCATGCAAACAAATCCTTTCTAGGTGCCAAGACATCTAAGTAATTGATAAAATTGTGAAATCAAGAAAAACCAAATAAAATGTACATGGGGAAGATTCTATAAAAATTGTGTAAATAGATCCAAAGAACTATCAAATAATTTTTTAATATCACAAGAATTATAAAAATCGAAGATACTCATGAAAAGTTATGGCCTCAAAAGTAGAAAATGATGATCTAAATTTGACTAAAAATAAACTAAATAATTAGTAAAATATGATGGTGATACCTACACCAATAGAAAGGACTCAAAACTAACATTCTTATGATATCTCATTTTCTTAATTTTTACACTATATGCTTAATTTAAGGAAAAAGAAAATAACTACTCTTTTAGGCCAAATGGGGCCTAGGAGTGGGGCTTGAGACCATTCATAGAATTTTGGCATCAATGTGACATCATGCTGACATCAATAAATATTCCCAAAATATTCCCCTTCACCAAAAAAAATGATCATCTGTATGTTCAAGATTCCACCAGGATATGCACAAAATATGCTTGAAATATTCTATGTGATCTATTTATATATTATTTTCTAAATTTTGGTGATGGGATATTCTATCTACCATTCAAAATATTCTCCTCTTTGTCATTGGGAAGGTTTTCAATCACCAGAGGAGCGATTGTTGATGGGTGTTTCATTTGTGCTGCCAGCAAGTTTGAAATTGTCAAAATCCTATGAACAGTCTACTGAGAAGCATTGTACCAACCAATGAAGGGCCCTACACTTTGATGTGAGTTTTATGCACTTGCAATGATCTAGGGTACTATGTACCCTACGTTGCAAAAATAACTTCAACTAGTTTATTTTCTTAAATTTTGTATATTTTTTTAATTGTTTATTTTTTGTTGATTGGTAAAAAAATAAAGATCATAATGGTACCTATGGTTTTTTTGAATAGAAGCATACAAACCTAGATTGTATAGTCCTAAAAATCTATACAATTATACATGTTTTTCTGAGGATTTGTATATCCCTTAATTTTTTTCTTTCTTTACAACTACTTAAATTTAAGTTATTCGATAGACATTCCTTACATTTTTTATCATTCTAGACTCAATGGTGATTTTTTTTTGCTATAGGATGAGCCATTTTTTCACTCAAGGCTAGATATCTTACAATTTGGACATGAAGTCATAGATCTAGTGCTTTGATACCATTTTTGAGTCAATAGTGAAATGCACAGATTCAAGTAATCACCTAAACCAAAAACACCCATCACAAGTGAGAGATCAAAGCAGCTAATTTGCTATGCAACCAAGAAAGAAAATAATTGGTCCACACAAGAATCTGATATTGAAATTAACCTATAATATATTGTGAATGGGAACACCCGAATTCTTATAAAATAAAAAATACAAACCTTAGATGAAGATTTTATTAGATTGTGACAAGTTTCTTAATCCTATACAATGAGACAATTTGACCTATAAATAGCTCAATATAATAATAAAAAATAAATATTATTTTTTAGCTTAAGTAATTAAAGTAATATGCGACCTAATAATTAATAAATGGGTTTTTGACTTAATTATTAGGTGATGTACCTAATTACTCCAATACATAATGTATAAAATATATTTTTCATTGTTTTAAAAATAGTTTTTTTTGTCTAATGAGTGTTATGGGTTTCAAATATGCACAAAAATTATGCAATTCATTTTTTCATACCAAAAGTTTAATTCTAATCATCTATATATATTGAACTCTAGGGCATACATATAAACTTGTAAAGAGTAGGGTGAAATTTCAAAGCTATGTCTTATTTTTATAAAATAAAAGATTAGAACCTATATAACTTTTTATCTTAAACTATGGTAAAGTGACATGTGTTTTGGATTTCATAATAATGTTAAAATTTAAAAAAGCATAGAAATTAAATTAGTTTATTTTATGTGTATATTTAAAAATAATAATAAAAATATTAAATGAATGCTATTTTTTATAAAAGTGATACAATATTTTAGCTATTTTCATTAAGATAAATTGGGAAGGGCCTGAAACCGTTACAAAAAAAAAAAATTAAGGCATAGCAGAGGAGTCTCACAAGAGGTGAGACAATAGGTAAACAAAAGAAAAGGTGACTATAAACCAAAAACCAACAACTAATATAAATTGAGATAGGACTAGCTAAAAACAAGTAGCCCAAGGGGACCAATTACTATTCTCCAAGAAGATGGAGATCTTTTATTGCTTGTCACTCCTTAGTGAGGAACTAAAGTTTTTCCTCAAAATACATGGATTTTGGATTCTTCTATCCAATGTTGTCCTTGGAATTAGGCAATGCTTTCTCCAAATAATCACCCTTTTTCATTGGAGCTAGTAGGGGGTGCATGCAAATTTTCCTCCCTAGCTCTCTTTGCATGGCATCTATTGAACTTCTATTGAAATACTTGGATAGTAACTATTGAATTCTTCATAGTTTCCTTGTTGTATTTAATAATCTCCTACAAAATGAAGAGGATTTTATCCTAGTTTTAAGGGAGTTTGGAAACTTCATTTCTCAAGATAGCACAATCCTCATGAGACCTGATAGCATTTTTAATTGGGTAAACCCACAAAAGTAGTTTACAATTTGAGTGAGGAAGGAAAAGTGGCAAAAAATGACCCCATTCAAAAACAAATGGTTTTTGGGGTTTGAATGAACCCTTTGGTTCAAGCAAAGAAAAAAAGGGTTCGAATGAACCCTGGTTCATGCAAACCAGTTAAATGCAAGGTGGACCCCATTCCCACAAAGAAAACAAAGAAAAACACTTTTTGAGAGGGGGTTCAAATGATCCAGGGTTCAAATGAACCTTGGTTTGCTTGAACCCCCTAATTCCCACCTTGTCATGCTCTGACATAAAAAAAGTCCAGAATTTTATGTTTTGAAGCTCAGGTTGAGGATGAAAATGGAGGAGACTTCACAAACCCAACTAGAATCAGGTAGTCCTCAGAATGAGCTATCCAATGACTATAATTTTGATATATTTTGTTTTTATTGTGTTTTTTTTTTAGTTTTATTAAACATAGGTTTTTCACTAAAAATTAAGCTCTATGTTCTACATATGTGGAAAAATAGCAGATTATAAAAAAAAAATTGAAAAATATGAGTGCGCTAGATATTGAAGTCCTTGATTCAACAAAAAAAGTTACACGTTATATGGTTCGCCTATGTCTGAATTGTAATTGGTTTGACTTCGAAACTTGATTAAAGAAAAAATATTCAATAAAAAACTATCTAACCAAGTGGAAGCACTGGATATCAGAGTTACAAATCTAAATTTGAAAGAATTAGAATTTTATCCTTCATGGAAAAAAAATTGTGTTATACAATGAGCGTCACTCCTTAAAAATGTTGTTTTCTAAAAAAAACTAGTTTTCGAGGGAGATGGAAAAAGAGGTGTAATCTGATTCCAAAATTTTTGAAAAAAATATATTTATAATCTACAGACAAAATGTCATGAACATCTAGTTTGCATCATCTTCAAATTCCTCACGGTTTAGCCACTATAGGTGCCCCAAAGTGAAGATTTAGTTAGAAAAAATTATTTTAGTGTCCATTTTGGCCAAATATTGTAAACCACTATTGTGGGATCACACAATTTCCCCTACCTCTTTTTGTAGATTGGCCCAATTATCAAAAGTTTGAGTCATGCCTCTCAACAGCTCCTATTAATTTGCATCTTCCTCTTCACATGTTAATCTCTACACTTCCGTGGAACAACAATCTCTAGGTTTTGGATTTTATCCTTCACCATGAGTAGTTGGGCCAACAACCACTTAAGGATGTCATTTTAAATATTTGTGGCTTTGAAAAGTTCATCCATTTTCACCCTCAAGGAGACATAACTCATACAAGGAACCTTGTGAATGCATGAAGGAATATCGTTTGAATTTTGAGCTTGTCCAAAATCATACTAAGGGGAAGAAGGGGTAATAACATATAAACTACAAAGTAGAGGAGAACTAGGAGGAGAGTCCTCGAGAGTAGCATTTGGATAAGGGGACTAGGAGGAGCTAGAGTTATCATATGAAATCAATCTTTGGGGAGGTTCCTTAAATCAAACCTTTTTCTTACTTGTAGGGGAATTAAATATAAAGTCTTTTCCATTAGAAGCCTGAGGGGAATTGAAACTAGTAAGCCTAAGTTGTAGGAGTGGGGTGGAATAGGTAGCTAATGATGGGGTATTAGGATTATTATATGAGTTACCATGAGTTCACCCTTGTGCACATGGAGGGGTTGATGATATGGTAGGGGAGAGAGACACATTATACCAATAGATCCTATAAATGAATCCTTGGTGAACAGGCAAGGTTATCCCTTTATCTTGTATAGCTTTGATAGATTATTCCAATGAGTAGATCCAAAATCATATAAAATTAATTTTCATATTGTATCAGAAGTGATTAAGAATAGGAAACAAATGCGCATGAAATATTTGAAAATGACCATCAAGGGTAACATACCTCATCAACACCTTTGCAATATTCTTCCATACCCCAGGCAAGTCCTCTTTATTATAAGCATTTTTTAACCTGTTGGATTTGTCATGTTTCTTTAAAAAATTCCCATATCATTTTGATAATTCTATTTATTTATTTTTGGAATTTTTGTGCCCTTAAGAGGGAAGCTAGTAGCTATATAAATTAGCACCACATTGACAAAGAAACAGAGGTCTCAAACCTCAATGAAGGCATCCCTTCAAAGAATTTGTAAACTATGTGGAATGGTTAGAGCCATGGCCTTTCAAGGCCTCAATGTACAAGTTGAACTTCCCCTTTTGGAGGATAGGCCAAATCTCTAGATAATTCCTTAGATATTCATAATTATCCAAATCTTCTTGAATTAGTTCCCCATGCATAGTGGTTGATAGGGGAGTAGAGGAATAGTAGATTACAACCAACCAAGAGTGACTCTGAAAACTATTAGCTTGATCATAGAATAGGAAGAATGAACAAGAAGCTTGATAAGAAGAGCCAGGAGTAGGAAGTAATAACTATTTTTCATGTAACTCGGAGCATATGTGTTATAATTACAATCTTGAGAGAGATACAAATCACTATAATTTAGTTCTTGATAAATGTAAAAATATTAGCTTGAATATGATGCAAATTTTTAAAAAGTATATATATATCTTTTTTTTTTATATTAATGACTTGATATTTTAGTGAATGAAATATTATTTTCCCTTGTTTTAATAGATATATTTTGGAAAATAAATCTTGAAAATTACATGTATTGAAAACACAACTATTTCAAAAATATAGAGGATGGCGTTTTCGAGCTCTGGTGGTCGAGCTAGGGTGTCTGTGCCCTAGCTCGCTTTCTATATCTGCTTGCTGGTGCGTCGTGGGGGGCTTTTCCTATTTTTTGGGTGTGGATCTTGCATCTAAAACTTTCTTTCTTTCCTTCTTTCCTTGGTGGGTGGTGGTGGGTTTGGCTTGCGCTGTCAGATCTGACCCTGGTTTTTGCTCTGTGCTTTGGCGGTCGGGTGTGGGATTCGCAGGGCTGTCGATTGAGAGGCTATATCCACCTGTGTGGTTGTGTAGGGCTAAGCTCGATGGGAGAGGGGTGGATATTTGGGGTGCGCCCATCCTTCTTGGGCTAAGCGTGGCACTGGCTGGGTGTAGGGTTTCTTCTTTGTGGCTGCATCTTGTGTGTTTTGGTGGATCTGTGGGGGTTTAAAGGATTTCTTTTCTTAGTTGCGGACTATGGGGTGCTTACCCTAATGCGGAGTGAATTCTCTTGATTAATTAAGGGTGGGTTTGTTCATTTGGGATTTCTTCTTTCATTATATGGCGCAAGGGGAATCATCTGGGACTGGACCCAAGATGGATTTTCTCTCTGCCTTGGCTCAAAACCCTTGCCACTAGGGTCTAGGTCTTATGAAAATAACCTATTTGCACAGAATTTGGAGAAGAATGAGATGGGATCGTCAGGAGGGTTTTGATTGCCAAAGATTAATGGTTGTCTTGAAAGGTGTAAAGAGAGGCTGAATGTTGTGATCCCGATGGAGATGGTCGTGAAAGACATTGATTACTACTCACAACGTTCCCTTTACTGTAAGTTTTTGGGATTCAAAATCTCATTGTAGTTTTTGGAGGCCTGGGCCCAAAGGACATGGCTGCTGGAAGGAGAGATGGAGATTAGGGTCCTCACAAATAATTATTTTATGATTACCTTTGATTGCATGGTAGATAGAATCAAGGTTTTTGAAGGAGGCCCTTATTTTTACAATCAGGTGGGTTTGTTTATCAAGCCGTGGAATGCGGGCTTCGACCCAGCCGAGGAGATTCCAAGCTAGGTCCCAGTTTGGGTGAGATTGTCGAGGCTCCTAGTCAAATGCTGGCAAGATGATGTTTTGCATTTACTCACTTCAATTCTTGGTAAACCTGTAGGCGCTTCGCAGCAAACACAGTTCAAAAAGGTAATGACATTTGCTTAGTTCTGTATGGAAATTGATTTAAGTAAACCATTGCCAGATTCTTTGGAAGTGAGTGCAGGATCTTATTCATGGGTTCAACAACTCAATTATCAAACTTTACCATTTAGATGTCGTTTGTGTCATGAGTACAACCACTTATTGCGGAGATGCCCAAGGGCCAAACCTTTGGAGACTAATTCTTCACAACCCTCCAATGGTCAGCCTAGGGTGGACAAGGGCAAGGGCCCTATTCTAGGTGGTGATACTGGGGAGGAAGGCTTTACTCCTGTCAGATCTCAAAATAGAAATAATGGGCATAAAAGGACTATGAAAGAGTGGCAGGATGAGGATACTTTTAATAGATTCAAGATTTTGGAGGATCTTAGCCAACAAGAAGTGGATCTTGGCTTGGTTGATTCAGCTCAAGGAATTCTGGGCACTGATCAGCAAGGGCAGTTGCATGGGATGGAGTAGGCAAACCATCAGGTGGTGAGTTTGGATTCACAGGGTGTCGTGCGGGATGGGGGAGGCTTTGGTCAAGGGTGGTTTAGTCCCAAGGCTTTTCCTGTTATGCAAGATGAGGGGTCCTTGCAGTTGGAATCAGACCTAAAGTTAGAGGCCCAAAAAGAATCAAGTAGTATTGTGGTGAAGGAGAGTGAGGCTTTGTCTCTTCCCGTACGGAGGTCTAGCTTGGAGGGGGGAAAGAACAGTAAGCCATCTCCTCATTTGGGTATCCTGCAAAAAGATCTTAAGAAAGGAGGGGCAGAGAAAGTTGCTAAATTGGGGAGGAAAAAGGATTTGGAGATCAAATTGATAGGGGAAAATCTGGTGGAGTCAGGGTCAGTTAAGACTCTGGATTCTCATTTCTCAAGCCCTTTGAAATGATTGCTCTTTCATGGAATGTTAGGGGCTTGAACAGTGGCCCTCGACAAAAAGTTGTTCAAAATTTGGTTAGAGGTCAGTCTCCTGATATTCTTTTTTTACAGGAGACCAAACTTTATGTGGAGGATATGATGGGTATTATGCCCAATATTTGGATGAGTGGGGAATGCCAGTGCATTGGTGCTCAGGGTTTTTCTGGAGGGGTGGCTTGTTTATGGAACCCATGAAAGATTTGTCCCTAGTGGCGAGTGTCCTTTAGGTCCTCTATCTCTATGGTAGCCTCTTGTTATGAATCTAGAGAATTGGTTATTTTCTCCAACATCTATGCACCTGTGGATATGTAGGGCAAGCAACTTTTGTGGTCGAATATTCGCTATGTACGAAGTATGGCTCCTTTTCTTCTATGGATTATTGGGGGTGACTTCAATGCTATCACAGAGATTGCTGAGAAACGGGGTGGTACTATGCGGTTGGAGGCTTCAACCTTCCTATTCTAGGACAACATTTCTACTTTGAATTTGGTTGATATCAAGCCCAGTAATGGTCATTTTACCTGGAACAATCGGAGGCCCAGTGAAAATTGCATCGCGGAGCGGTTGGATCGGTTTCTAGTTTCTTGCTTCTGGGTTGGGAACAGGTGGTCTTCTAGCTCAGAGATTCTGGACTGGAGGGGCTCAGACCATTGGCCTATAAAGATTACTATCCTCTCAGCTAGGTAGCCCTTCAAGCCCTCCTTTAAATTCCAACTTATGTGGCTACAGGATCCTGAACTCCATGATTTTATTGCTCGGTGGCGGCGAGAGGGTAGACTTGCCTTTAGTACGGCAATGTATGTCTTTACTAAACTTCTTCAATTTGATAAGTATAATATTAAACATTGGAATAGGCATTGCTTTGGAAATATTTTTAATGCCAAGTCTGATGCACAAGCTAAGCTGGATGGTATAACGAGGGTAATTAGGGAGAATGGGGTGTCTAAGAGCTTGATGTAGGAGGAATCTAGGGCTTTGAAAGCTTTGGAAGAATGGGAACTGCGAGAGGAGATCTTTTGGAAACAAAAAGCCTGGATTGAATGGCTTAAGGAGGGGGATAAAAAAATTTCCTTCTTCTTTCATTCTGTTAGGGCGCAAAGGCATGGTAACTCTATTCCTATTTTGGTCACGGATTGGGGAGAGATTTTGACTTCTTTTTAGAGTATTTCTGAGGAAGTTGTTCACTATTTTTCTTCCCTGTTCAGAGAGGGGCTACAAGGGAGTTCGGTGGAGGAGGCTCAGGTTCTTTCCTGTATCCCTTAGTTGGTGTCTAGAGAGATGCAGGAGGATCTTATGGGTGAGATTGCTTTAGAAGAATTGGAGAGGACAGTGTTTCAGATGAAGAAAGGAAAATCCCCTAGCCCTGATGGTTTCCTAATTGAGTTTTTCCAAGAGTTCTGGGAGATCAAACTTAACTTATTAGAGGTGGTCAAGGAGTCACAGTGGAATAAGCAAATGTTAAAGGCTTTGAATGCCACCTTTCTGGCACTTATTCCCAAGTGTGAAGGGGCGGACAAGTTGAGTCATTTTCATCCTATTTCCCTTTGCAATGTGGTATATAAGATTATTTCAAAGCTAATTGCTAATAGGTTGAAAAAGTGGTTGTAATTGCTCATTTCTAAGGAGCGAAGTGGTTTTGTGGAGGGTAGACAGATTCTGGATGGGGTTGTTATAGCTACTGATTCCATCCACTCCATGGCTATTTCTAGAGAAAAGTCTATGTTCATCAAACTTGATATGGCAAAGGAATACGACAGAGTCCGATGGTCTTTTCTTCAGAAGATCCTGGCTACTTTCAGATTTGGAGATGATTGGATTCAATGGGTTATGAGTTGTGTCACTTCTATTTCTTTCTCTATTTTAACTAATGGGGAGCATTTTGAGTTGTTTGAGGCTTCTCGTGGGATAAGGCAAGGTGATCCTCTCTCCCCTTATTTTGTTTATTCTACTTGTGGAAGGATTGGGATGCCTTCTAAGAAGACAGGTGGAGCTAGGTTTTATTCAGGGGTGGAGGTGGGGGGGTGATTTATCCCCTCAATCACATTTGGAGTTTGTGGATGATACTACCTTGATGGGGTTGCCACTATTCAGGAGGCAATAAATTTTCGCAGGGTGTTGGATATGTACCTTGAGGCTTCGAGTCAATCAATTAATGATGACAAATCTTCCATCTATTTCTTTAATACTCTGGATCCTATCCAGAGGAGAATAGCTCAAGTTCTTCAATTCCAGATTGGGACCCTTCCTCTGTCTTACCTCGGATTTCCTATTGCAGTGGGCATATTAACGAGGGAGTCGTGGCAGCCTATCTGGGATAACCTTCGGTTGAAGGTTACTCACTGGACCACCAGATGATTGTCCTTTGTGAGGAGGGTCCAGTTGCTGAAGTCTATGATCCTGGCCCTTCCCATTTATCAGTGTATGCTATAGGTGGCCCCTAATGGTTTTGTGACGGAATTGGACTCACTAGCTAGACAGTTTTTATGGGCAGGCAGCCTACTGTCTTCCAAGTGGAGTTTGGTTAGATGGGACATGGTGTGTTGCCCCAAGTAGTTGGGGGGCTTGGGGTTGAGGCAACCCGTGCTGGATGGGTTGGATTTGGCATAAAAACTTTATTGGAGGTGGTTCACGGAGAAGGATAGGGTTTGGGCTAGGATCCTTTCCTTTAAGTATATTCAGGGCATTCCTGGGGAAGATATCCCTCGCTACCCCTTGGTTGGTAAGGGATCAGCGGTTTGGGCTACCCTTAAGAAGGGAGCTACGCTCATCAAGGATGGCTTGTTTTGGATCTTTCAGTGCAAGACTGAGGTTCATTTTTTGTATGACTCTTGGGATGGCCATCCTCCCATCCTCACTCAGTTTCTTGATTTGGCGGCCTTGGGTAGGAGTTTCAGTGATGCTGGCTGGACGAGGGTAAGTGATTTTAAGGTGCTTTCTTTTCAGGGTTAGCTTGTGAGTGCTAGATGGAAGACTCCTGAGGAGTGGTCGGTGATTGGTATGGTAGAGGATTGTAGGGATCTGCATAATATTCTCTCGGGTAGACAGTGTAACCCCCTTAGGGATAAGGATATTCTTGCTTGGGCGCCTAATCTGAAATGTCACTACACAGTGGCGTCGGGATATCAGAGGTTGCTTTCTCAAAGGGTTGAGGGGGCAGAAGTTCCTTGGTGGAAAAAGGTGTGGAATAAGTTTTCTTGGCCAAAATGCAATTGCTTTGCCTGGATTTTAATGTGGAACAGGTGTTTGACTTGGGACAATATTCAGAAGTGTGGGTTTTAGGGCCCGTCTAAGTGTGTGTTGTGTGGGAATGGGGTTGAGGACTCTTCACATCTATTCTTCTAGTGTCCTTTCACCTTGCAAATCTGACATTCTTGGTGGAGTGTTTGGAATAGTCCTTGTGTTCATGCTTCCTCCTTATTGGAGTTTTTGACTAGCTTTGGTAGGCCTTCCTCAATGGCCTCTTTTTTGCAGGATGTGTGGCAGGTAGGACCTATATTCTTGTTGTGGCAGGTTTGGCTAGAATGTAATAGGAGGATTTTTAGAGGGGAATTGTTGTACGTGCAATAGGTGTGGTTTAGAGCTCTTGGGATGGTTCAGGAGACAATTCAAGGTAAGGGAGATGGGGAGCTGCCACTTGAGAAGAAAGACACGAAGTTGGTGGCTCAGCTGGGTATCCAGGGGTTTACCCCTATTGCGTCATGGGGCTAGAAAGGTAGGCGGGTGGGGCAGCGTGTCCAGCGACAAGGGAGTTGGCAGCTTCCCCCTGTGGGAACTTTGAAGGTTAATATTGATGGTTCTTCCAAAGGAAATCCCGGTCCCGCCGGAGTTGGTGGGGTTGGCAGGGACTCTTCTGGTTCGGTGGATTTTCTTTTTTCCATACATAAGGGGACACAAACTATCAACCTCATGGAAGGCTGGGCGATTCTTCATGCATTGGAGAGGGCCTTTGAGCTGGGGTGGCATAGGATTATTTGTGAATCTGATTCACACGTTCTAGTTAATTTACTCAATAAAGGAAGGATGTCAGATGTGAATTGGTAGTTGGCAGTGTTGGTGCAAGAGATTTTGCAGGTTGGTAATCTTATGGAGAGGGTGTATTTTGTCCATATTCCACATGAATGGAATAGGACAGCGGATTGTCTGACCAAGTGGGCTTTCGAGCGTCTGGAGGATTGGAAGATTGAGGATTGGGCTCAGATACCTCAGGAGCTTAGTCCGGATTTGGAGAGGGTTCTCGCAGAGGACAGAGGGGGTATTGAATGATGTGGTATTTGGCTCTGTTGTGTATTTTGTTCTTTTCGGGCTTTTGCCTTTGACTTGGGTGTAATGCTGGTTTCCGTTATTCAATAAATTTTTTACCTTTTTATAAAAATAAAAAAATACACAACTATTTCAACAAGAGACAACTTGTGTGTTTTAGCTATTTATTAAAAATAGCAAAAAGGTCGATCATTTTGAGATAAAATTTCTCTTCTAGTACATTTTTTCTTTAATAAAAATCTAATAAACTTTAATATTTTTCTTAATAAGACATTAAACTATGTATTTTGGTGTCAATGACCTAATTTTAGTAAAATAAGAACATGAAAGTATATAAACACTAGTCAACATATTGAGAAATTAATATTTGTTGAAATATAATCTTATAGATCTATAGGCATGTATATTTTAATTCTTTTAAAAATATATTATTTACATGAGTAGGATTTGTGAAAATATAAGAATCTTTTGATAATGAAAAATATTTTGGTTGTTCAACGTAAACCTCTTAGATTCTAACTCACCATTCAAGAAGGTAGACTTGACATCCATCTGATACACTTTGAAGTCTTTATGTGTTGCAAAAGTCAAAAACATTCTAATGGCTTCCATTCTTGCCATCAAAGAAAATGTCTCTCCAACATCTATTACTTCCACTTGTGAGTAGCCCTTACAAACAAGTCTATCCCTATTTCTAACAACCATTCCATCCTCATTCAGTTTGTTCCTAAAAACCCATTTAGTTCCTATCATGTTCTTTCTTGCTGGTCTTGGGACCAATTCCCAAGTCTAATTCATTTGAATCTGTCTCAACTCTTCTTCCATCGCTTCAATCCAGCTCTCATCCTTGCATGCTTCAGTTACCAATTTAGGTTCTACTTTTGAAAGTAAAAAAAAAAAATTACATGTTTTGTTATCATAGCATCTTTTCTCCTTTTCAATACACACTTTATCTTATCTCTAATGAAATAATCTTTAGAATGATTCTTTTGCACATACTTAGGAGTCTCAAGGATCTTTTCCAGAGCTTCTTCCTCTTCCTCTTCCACTATCATCTCCTTTTCTTTTTCTTCTTCATTGCAAGGGGGTTCATTAGATTCATATCCTTATGTCAACATAGAAATTTGATGTGGTTCTTCATCTACTTTGACATTTGCACTTTCAACAATCTTCTTCAACCTTTTTTATAGAATCTATATGCCTTGCTTTTTGTAGAGTATCCAAGGAAGATTCCTTCATCAAATTTTGCATCAAACTTTCTGAAGTTTTATTCATCTCTTTTGATATGGCATTTTCTTCCAAGCACTCTAAAATATTTCACAGTAGGAGGTTTTCCATACCATAACTCATAAGGAGTCTTTTAACTATTCACTCCTACTTGTCCTCTATTAAGTATGTATTCTATAGTATGAATTGCTTCTCTCCAATAGACATCTAGTAGGTTTGTGTCCTTCATCATGGTTCTTGCTACTTCTTGAACTATCATGTTCTTTCTCTCCACAACTCCATTCTACTGAGGAGTCCCAAGAGCTAATAATTATCTCTTTATTCCATGATCTTCACAAATTGTTAAACTCATTATAGGTGAACTCACCACCTCTGTTAGACCTCAAGCACTTGATTTTCAAATCCATTTTATTCTCAACCATAGATTTAAAGGATTTAAACTTATCTATAGCTTCTAATTTTTCTTTGAGAAATGTCACTCAAGTCATTCTAGATAATCATATATTAATAACATGAAATACCTGTCACCTTGTGAGATTCTTATTTTGGTTATTAACGAAAAGTTGTCCCTTGTTAAAATATTCTTGTTGAAATAAATAGCTTCTTATTTGCAGTATAATATTCTTTAGTTTTGAACCTCTTCTTTGTTTACTTTCCAAACTTAGAACACTCTTTGGAGATTGCATTAATAGGTTTTGTAATCCTTGGAAGATCTCTCATAGCATTAGTAGAACTAATCTTCACTAGGCTATCAAAGTTAATGTGACCCATTCTTATGTGTCGTAGCCAACTTTCATTGGTTTGAGACAAAGAACTTAACACCACCACCTTTGAGCTAATAAACATTTCCCTTTGTCCTTTTTCTTGGAGCAACCAAATTTTTGGAGCTTCCTTTTCTAATTTCACAACCACCATCCTAAAGCACCAAATTATATCTTCTACTACACATTTGTCCTATACTAAGAAGATTATGTTAGAGACCCTTAACATAAATAACATCATCTATTTTATGCTTTCCATCAAAACTAGTTAAACCTTTTCCACATATCTTAGCAAATGTATCATCACCAAACTTAACAAGAGCACCATCATACTTCTAAATTAAATAACATACTTATTTTTGTCACTTTTCATATGATTTGAGCATCCATTATCAATTATCTAGTAGTTTCTTTCCTCTCTTGCATGAAGAGCAGTCAACATAGTTCCTTCAATATTGTGACAAATTTTCTAAGTAATTTCCATCACACATCTTTCAGGAGTGGTAGAATTAGTTCCCATATTTAGAGCCATGAACAAGCATTCATAACTATCCTCATTAGGATAGTCTAATTCCTCATCATCAAAGACACTATTGTTTTTTCAACATAATAACTCTTCTCGAAAGATTTACCTTTATGATCCTTATGTTTGTCATTTGCAATTCTTTGATTGGACATTTAGAAGCATAATGACCTATCTTTCCACAATTGAAACACTTAAAGGGTAACTTACCTTTGTATTTATTTGTGCCCTGTTTCAATCTTCTTACAAAATTTGCTTCCACCTCATCAAGATCATCAGGATCAGATACATCATCCTTCTCTACCTTGCTAACTTTAAAGGTAGTTTCTTTGTAGCATCTTGACCAAAATCTCTCAGTTCAAAAGAAATTAAAGAACCAAAAATTTGATCTCTAGAATATTGATCCAAATTCTGAGTTCTCAATACCTTTTTTACAACTTCACTTTCTTCCATCCTACCACCAAGGCCATTGATGGTATTAAAAACTTCATCCACTCTGAGGATGTAGGTTGTAATGTCTTCATCTTCTAACATCCTTAGGTTTTTGAATTTGGCTTTGAGATTTTGAATCTTTGCTAGCTTGACCTTATCATTACCTTCATAAATTATCTACAACTTTGTTTAGATCTCTTTAGCAATTTTGAGACATATCACCTTTCCAAGTTAAGAATCAGAAATACCACTCAAGATAGAATTTATTGCTTTATCATTGTTCTCATAATCCTTGACCTCATCATCACTTGTCAAACCATTATCAAATATAGTATATCCAATTTCAACTGACTTCTAGACTCCAAACATTAGAGAGACAAGAAAGGATTCCATCTTGGCTTTCCAAATTTAAGAATAATTTGTCCCATCAAGCATAGCAGCTTTGACATGTACTTCCTATGCACCATCTAGATCTACCTCAAGCAGTTAAGCTTCTTCAAAGGAACCATATATCTAATACCAATTGTTAGAAACATAGGAAAACTAAGAAGGGGGGTGAATCAGTTGGGCTGATGCAAGAAGTTGGGTACACAAAAAGCTCAAAAAGTGGAAATGTTTTTGCTGTTTTTCAGAATTTGTCACACTTGGACTGAAAAATTTGAGGCACTTCCACAATGAATCTTAAAAACAGTCAGTACTATGAAATTTATAATTTTGAATCTAGTTTCCAAATATGTAAATTATTAAAATACCCAGTTTATAGAAATTAAATTTTGATAAGGATCTATAAAAACCACTTTTTAAAAGTCCCTGTTTTTTTACCATACCAAGCAGGTGTACGGACAACACTTTTTGACCCAAATAAAATTATTTTGCTAATTCCTTTTAGGAAAAGAGAGCTAACAACATGAAGTTTGGGCTGGATTTTTTTTTGTAATTTTTGGTTGAATATTTTTTTTTAATTAATTTTTTATTGGCCTTAATTGATGTTTTTTCAAATCAACGTGTACGGACAACATAATTGGACCTAAACAAAACATTTTTTGACTCTTTTTTTTTCATTGTGTAGAGAATTGTCTAAAGTTTGGTCCCATATAAAATTTTTTTACAAGAAACTCAACTAATACAAAGTTATTAAAAAACCAAAAAAACCTGATATTTCAAGTTTAAGGCCTAGTTTGCTTAGAAATTAATTAAAAAATAGCAAATGTAATCCAATTTTAACAAAAAGTATATATTTATAAAGTAGACATTGTGTTCTCTAATGGGTTTTAATTTTATAGACTTATTCAAAAAAAAAATTCCATCATCTATGTTGTGAAAGTTGGACATTCTTCTTCAATCTGCCTGAGTTTTTTAGTTGCAGGTCAAAAGCTAAGGCTCGGATTGCCAAGCCTTTTCCAAGCCTAAAACCAGGGCTGCATTTGGTATGGGAGTTCAACTTTTAAATAATGCATATGCATTATAGAAATGCGTATGCGTTATGTTTTAGCCGTTGGGAAACCGTAACACGTACGCATTTTTTGAAAATAATGTGTACGCATTTTATAACGCGTACGCATTTTATAACGCGTACTGTTTCTAAAATATCTGTTTTTCCTAATTTCAAAAATACTGGTAAAACATGATTTTCTTGCAACATTCCTTTTCTGTAGTATGGTCTAAAAGTGTCATTTTCTGCATTTTTTATTGCAAATTTGTCTTGTGTAGGGCATATTCTATTCAAATTGTTGGAAAAGAAAAAGTGCAAGTTAAATTTTCTAAAGTGGAATCAAGTGCAAGAACTTTTTACAAGAAGATTTGGAAAAAGTGAATTTTTGGATGTACTCATAATGATTTTGTACTTCAGAGTTTATAGAAAAAATGATTTTCATAGTACATAGTTTAATTTGAATATTTGAAGGAGGTGGCAATTTTAAAATAGGTTTCTTGAATTATTGTTTTTGTCATCAAAGAGGGTTTGGTAACCATGGGTGATAAGAAAAGACAAAAAAAAGATGTAGAAAGGTAATGACACCCGAAGAAATTCAAGCAAATAAAGATAAGGAGGCAAAAAGACAAAGGGAAAGGAGAGAAAGGATTCATCAAATGAAATATTTGGAAGCATCTAGTTCCAAGAATGTTGAAGAAGAAGCCATGAATGATGAAATGAATGTAGATGGTGCAAATGTGGAGATGGTGAATATGGAAGAAAATGCAATTATGGAGACAAACCCAACTGTGCCTTCAACTTCAACTTTGAATGATATGCAAACAACTTTGGGTGTGTCTTCAAATCCACTTCCCAATGATATGGAAAATGCACCTATTCAAACAATCTATCCAGGTATGTGTTCAAACCCAAGTTTTTATAATATTGATATTGCTTGTTTAGATGAAGCTAGATACACACTTGATGAAATCAATAATATTAGGGTTGAAACAATGCAGAAACAAGAAAATGATGAAATTATATCTTATGAGAATGTAAATGAGAATGAAATCCCTTTTACATTTGAAAATGAAAATGAAACCCCTTGTATCAATGAAAATGAAACTCCATCTATGGATGAAGGTGAAAATGTTTTTTTTACAATTGAAACAAATGTGCTAGATAACCTTCGTGGTAAAGTTTCTTCAAGACAAATTAGAAATTATGGAAATAAAATATATAAAAAAAAAATTTATAGAAAGTACGATTTCCAATGTCAACTCATAGTTGCAATTGGTAGAATGTTTAAAATGAGAAAAGTGATAAGAAAAGATTAGGTGTTTTTGTAAAACCAAAAAGAAAAGGTGATTGGAGTAGAACAAGTCATATCTAGTGTTGCTAATGCTATTGATGTTATTGGTAAGAAAAGTCGATCAAAAGGAAACATATAAGAATATTATTTCGTCATGCAATAACTTTCGCTGCTCTAGTTGATACAACGACTTCCCAAATAAAAGAATGTTAAATAAGATTAGTAAAATGTATAAACTTAAATCCCTAGAACTTTGATAAAGAGCTGCTAAAGAAGAGAAAATATTGAAAATGATCCTATTAATCAATGTTGGGTTTTAGTGGTAGACTCCAAGATGGAGACATGAAATTAACTAATAAAATTAAATCTTTAATCAAAAATTTTTGGTATGATAATACAAAGGAGTATCACCTAACATTAGAGATGTCTTAAAAATTAGGGTTGGGTTTAAAATTAAGTGAACCTCACATCCAAAGCATCTCTTAGATATGACTCAAGCCCGGGAGTATATAAAAAATTAGATGCTTCAATCTTACCATTGAATATTAGCATAAGTCAAAGATCATTCGAAAGTATAAACCTTGGTATGTTAGAATTAATAAGCAACAAATCTCTTGTTGTTGTAAGACTCATGTACAATTTCATTATTATTATGATATATTTCGATATATACGATGCACTTTGCATGCTAACCAAATTATGCAGGACATTTGTGGTATTACTATGCCACCTGAAAGAATCAAAGATTTTATAGTAGGTTTGTTTTGTAATCCCTCTTTAAATGGAAACTCATTTTTTTTAAAAGGATGCATTTCTGGAGAATGCGATAGATGTGGTAACTTTTCATTATTAGGAGAATGTATGCATGAAAGTAGTTTAGATGAATTTGGACAACAATTAGTGGATGTAAAAAAATTTAAAAATATTGAGTATTCTTTAAAAGATGGAAAAACTGGAAAATGTGTTGAGCTAATTGTGGAAAAAGTTAGTGTGCATGCTTTTATTACTGAATTTAAAGATAAGTTTGTACCTAAATATGTTCAACACTCTCAGAATGCTCATTGGCTTGATAATCAATTTCGTTTATGTAAAAACACATTTCCAATTGGAACTATATTATCAGTTGTTGATTTTGCTGAAAATTATACTCTTGCTCCACAAGAAGAAATTCAATCACAATATTATAATTCAGTGCAAGTAGCTATATTTGTTCACATTGTTTATAGACATGCTGAAGATAGTACATAAGATAATAGAAATTCTTTGAGAGAGTACCATTTTAATGTAAGTGATAATTGATTACATTCATCTAAGTTTGTACAATATTGTTTTGATATATTTTATAAAAATTTAAAAGGGAGAGGAATTCAAATGCTAGAACATCTCATATGGTCAGATAATTGCACGGGTCAATTCAAAAATGCTAGAATGTTTTATTGGCTATGTAGAGTTCTTAAGGAAAATAATATCCAACACATATGGAGTTTTTTTGAAGCTGGTCATGGTAAGGGAGAACACGATGGAGCAGGTTCATGTGTGAAAAGAGCTCTTGCTAGAGAGCAACTAAAATTTGAGGATGCTGCAAAATTTAGAAATGCACGTGCAATTGTAGATTGGTGCAATACCAAATTATCTACAAGAACAAGTGAGAAATCAATAATTCGACACTTCTTTTGGTTAGTTGAAGAAAATGATATTTTTTCTCGATAGGATTGTGAAACAATTAATGGAAGTGCAAAATGGCATTCATTTAAGAGTTCGAATGCAAACGCATGGACAATATGGACAAGGGAGTTGGCATGCTATTGTCAATTTTGTATTGTAGGTGATTGGCAGGCATGTGAAAATATGGAATGGGTCGAACAATGGCAACAAAGAGCTTTAACACCTACATTGACACATGTTCAACATGAAATGACAATTGAAGATAATCAAGTGTTCGTATCAGATGATTATGATCGTGTTTCAGATCTTGTACAAGAAGGTACATTATTTATTGAGTTGAAGTTTGTATGTATGCATGTTTATATGAGTTAAATATAAGTCACTTTTTATTGAATTTTGTATTTATTTTTGTAGGACATGTGTATGCTATTGTTGCACCTCAAGGGAATGAAGAGCAGACAGAGTACTGGTTGGCTAGATGTGTTGAGAGAAAACATAAGTTGGTACATACTAGAGTGGATGATGACAACTTTGAGTATCCAACTGGTTTAGTGGTTGTTGTTGGCACCTGGCTTCAAAAATATTTGATGAGAAAGAATGGCTTGCCTGCATTTGAAGATTATGAAAGACACAAGAAGATTATGCATTATTCACATTTGATTTTGGCAACCAATATAAAACTAGTTAGATATCAAGGGAGGCCTACTAATAAATTTTTATGGACAATTTCAATGGATGATCATGAGACAATCATAAATGCATTACAAAAAAGAGAGGATGCAGATGGTTCAATAGAGTAAATAAATATTGGTAAGTATATCTAGTCGTATATATATTTAATTGATATATATATATATTTGTCTTTAATCATTTCCTAATTAAAGTTTTATATCATTTTTTGTTTCAGGTCTCCCAAAATTAGATGCTTTACAAAAAGAGAGGAGATGCACATATATTACAATGGAATTTCAATCTAGAGACTGGTAACTATATATAGTTCTAGATACATTTAATTGATACTTTATAATTGATTTCATATCCCCTTAAGCCATTCTCTTCCACCCAGTCCATCTCACCCTTCTTCCCATTAATCCATCCCTTTTCCTTCAAGTCATTCCTTCCATTAATCCATCCTCTTGGGACCCCCTCAATCCAATATCCCTCCATACTCCACTGTCCATCCACCCATCCCCACTGTCCACTCTCTCCACCACCAGGGTTCCATTCCACTCCCCATGTCCACCACATCCCTTCATTCTATCCTTCCCCTTAATCCACCCTCACCCCATCCATTTCAACTCATTCTCTCAGCTCTCCCCTTAATCACCCTCTTGCATCCTTTAACTCATTCTCTCAACTCCCTAATCCACCCTCTTACATCCCTTCCAGCTCATTCTGTCAGCTCCCTTAATCCCACCCCTCTTGCATCCCCTTAATCCGCCCTCTTACACATCACTTTAACTCGTTTTAAGGTTTGGGATTTGGGGTTTAGGGATTTAACTCATTCTATCAACTCCCATAATCCACCCTCTTGTCCACTTTAACTCATTTTAGGGTTTGGGTTTGGGGTTTAGGGTTCAACTCAATTCTATCAGCTCCCCTTAATCCACCCTCTTGCATCCCCTTGAAATCCACCCTCTTACATCACTTTAACTCATTTTAGGGTTTAGGATTTAAGTTTGGGGACAACTCATTCTATCAACTCCCATTAATCCCCCCTCTTACATCCCTTCAACTCATTCTCTCAACTCCCCTTAATCCACCCTCTTGCATCACTTTAACTCATTCTCTCAACTCCCTTTAATCCACCCTCTTGCATCCCCTTAATCCACCCCTCTTGCCTTCCATTCTATCCCTTCCATCCACATCCACTTTAACTTTCATTCTCTCAACTCCCTTAATCCACCCTCTTACATCCACTCATTTTATCAACCCCTTAATCCACCCTCTTACATCACTAACTCATTCTATCCAGCTCCCATAATCTACCCTCTTGCATCCTTAATCCACTCTCTTTCATGCTTTATCATTTTATCCAGCTCCCCTTAAATACCCTCTTGCATCCCTTAATCCACACTCTTACATCACTTCAACTCATTTTATCAACTCCCCCTTAATCCACCCTCTTACATCACTTTAACTCATTTT
Organism: Sequoia sempervirens; assembly: GCA_007258455.2. Lineage (NCBI taxonomy): Eukaryota > Viridiplantae > Streptophyta > Pinopsida > Cupressales > Cupressaceae > Sequoia > Sequoia sempervirens. The sequence continues at coordinate 162,402,516 of VDFB02105785.1, read as the reverse complement.
ATCAACTCCCCTTAATCCACCCTCTTGCATCCCTTCAACTCATTCTATCATCTCCCCTTAATCTACCCTCTTGCATCCCCTTAATCCACTCTCTTACATCACTTTAACTCATTTTATCAACTCCGTTTATCCACATCCCTGTCCACCACTCCTTCCATTTATCCACTGTCCACATCCATTCATTCTCCAACTCCACCATCCACCCTCTTCCATCCATTTATCAACTCCCCTTAATCCACCCTCTTACATCCCTTCAACTCATTCTATCAGCTCCCCTTAATCCACCCTCTTTCATCCCCTTAATCCAACCTCTTACATCACTTCAACTCATTCTATCAACTCCCCTTAATCCACCATCTTGCATTTCTTCAACTCATTCTCTCAACTCCCCTTAATCCACCCTCTTGCATCCCCTTAATTCATCCTCTTAAAGGACCCTTAAGTCATATCCTCTTACATCTCCTTAATCCTCTTAGGACCCATTAAGCCATATCCTAGGGTTCATGAGATGCATCCTCTTAACTCCCCTTAAGGAATTCTCTTAAGGCCCCCCCTTAAGCTATATATCCTCTTAGGTTCCCTTAATCCATACTATGGCTAACATCATTTGAATTTGTATGGAATTTACTATATGCCGTTCTTTTCTTGCATCAATTTTTTACTTAAATGACTCGTAAAAATTGTAGTTACTTACATTAATTATTTTTGCAAGTTCTCATCAGGTCGGTCTACAATGTGATTGTTGAACTGAAAAACTATTTTATCTGGAGACTATGTAAATATCAATTTTTGGTATTCACCTAAAAGTTGATAAGCTTTAATTGTATCTACATGCACATATATGTTTCATCATGTTATATAGTTTTACATTAAACTTCTTGTTGTACATTATATATGTTTGTTCGATGTCACTTTTTAAATATCTTATTCAAATTTTATAGATTATACATATTTCATGTGTCTTCTATTTACCACATTTTATATAATTATTCAATTGTATAGATTATACATTAAATATACATACAAGGAGATGGTTTTTTGTTTATTGATTAAAATATTTGCTATGTAATTGGAAAATAGTTAGAATTACTTGCCCTTAATTTATTATGAATATGATTTAAGAAACTATTTAAGGAATGTTTTAATTTGTCACCTAACCATGTGATAAGTTATATATATATATATGAAATTTGATTCTAGATAAGAATTATTATATAGTGCATATATTACTTGAAACTTTGATAAAATATAAATATATATATATATATATATATATGTATATAAATGCATATAATTATGAAAATGAACATAACATGATCTCATAATTGACTGCATATATAATCATCATATTAAAGTCAACCGATATAAATAAACACACATGTATGATAATAACATGTTCAAAATAAAACTAGAGATCTAGATAGTCCATAAAATTTATATGTCAAGTCCAACACATATATTGAAATAAAACTAGAGATTTGTAGTCCATAAAATATAAAACTATCTAACTCTTAGGCTGATCGGTCAAATCAAGTCTCCTCTTTGTTCCACGTTGACTAGATGTACCTGCATCATGCTGTAAAAGAGTTCAAGAAACTCGAAATTAGATTTAAATTTATTTAGAAATATTGATATAATTAAACATATTTAAAATTGAAAATATAAACTTTTAGATAAAAAAAACTAATTAAATATCGACTAAATATAGTAAAAATGATTTCTAGTATGCATAAATTACCATATGGTCATGTGAATCAACTGGCACATTTTCTTCAATAGGTAACATAACTGTCTGTTGAGAAGATGTAAATGTCTGATCCACTATATCCTGCATATTCATATAAAGCAAACAATATGTGAAAACCTTGAATATATATATATATATATAATGTTCGTAAAAATTGTATAGGAGATATAAAGTAAAGTTTACAACCTCGAATGATATGACCTCATGATCACACACCTGAGATTGCCCATGAATAGATGTCAATGATGTCTCAGGTGTGCGGTCCACCATGGTTATCTCATCAAATCCCTACATATAGATGTACAACAGTTCATATAGATCATTCACACATGTGTATGTAAATGAAAAAATTAAATTAGATCTATGATGTGTATTTAATTTAAACTTAACAAACTTTTGAAAGCACGCACCTGAGCTGATGATGTCTCAGGAGTGCTCACCACTGTAACTTGTGGCTGGTCAATACTAGGAATAGTATGACTTCCCTGCATAGACTAGATATAATATATCAATTCACACATGTGTACAAATTCAAATTAAATTATATATATATATATATATATATATATATATCCACACAAATTATTTAATATATTTTGGTTCAAGTACCTGTTGAAAAGGTGAGCCCAAATCTACAGCACTCGACATATACACACGATGATGATATTGAGTTCCGAGCATCACGTCATCATGCGTCTATACACCAAACACAAAATTATTGAATTAATATTATATTATATATATAGTTTGATGTTATTACTTATGAATTTTTTACATTTCAAACTTGAATTAAATTTAAGTTCAAAAGATGAACATACCTGTGTGGGATGATCCTCAGAATATAGTAAATTTAGGTATGATCCCGCCCCAGATGCATGTGCCTCACCTGAAGTGGATGTCTGAGTATCCCTATAGCCCGAGCCTCCATGCTCTATATTGTCCACTTCAGTGGCCACGTGTGTAGTCTGCTGAGTGAGATGTCTTGAAAGTGAACTCAATGCTCCTAGTGTAGATGACATGGTTTGCTGCTGAAATGCAGCGGGAATACTAGGAGAAGGAGGAGGAACAAGAGGAGCAACTGGAGCATGTCGATGAGGATCGACACGTTCTCCTATTCTATGTTGGGGCATGCCACGCCCAGCTCCCTGAAATGACCTCATATCAAAATAGTTGGGCTTTTTACCCAACTCAAACTCAGCCCATAACTTTCTCAAAAAATATAAGGGCACCTCACTGTTGCCATGTGGTGGAGTATCAAACACCATCCACCATCTCTCCCAAAAATTTGCAGCTATCTGTGGGTGCCTACACCATAAAATTGAAATTCTTTTTTTTTGTGGGTGGTATTGGTTCGTTTGTTTGAGGGTTCACAAAATATTGGCACATAGCTTGTTTAGTGATTTTTAGGTCATTGATTTCTTTATATGATAGTCCATTTGCATATAATTGTCTCCTCTCTTCTCTCCATTGATGGAACCTATCTAGGTCTGCATCGATAGATCGAACATAATCGACAATAGTTTGCATCATAGATGCAAACCGTGCGAGATGTGGAGGGATTCTAGTCTCATTTTTTATGAGATCTATGTTTCCTTGAATGACAACTAAGTTGGCTTGAATATTCTCTCTTAGTTGATTTTGGTCAAATGGAGGAGGGGGTGGGGGGTTAGGTGGTGGAGAATGCGGAGGTGAGTGAGGCATATCCTCATGTGGTGGGGTGGGATGTGTACCAGGATCTATAGGGATTTCTGGATTAGGCATGAAATCCTCTAAAGTGAAAAGTGGATCCATCCGAGAAATGATATGGCAACTGCATGTTAAACAATTAAAAAATATATATCAACAAACTAATTAAATAATGCACACAATTTCAAAGTTATTTAAAAATCACATTGAACATGCACAAATTCAAAACATATTTCATTTGAAGACCATTCAATTTATAACATTAAAAAATCATAGCATTAAAAATTCATATTATAAATGAGAGTTGAATAGAAACCGATAGTCACTTAAGAACTATAAATGAGAGTTGAATAAAAACAAAAGGTTAGTAGAACAAGTGATGAAAAATATTGAAAATCATTGAAGACCTCTCTTGCACATTCTAGGAGACAACATAAATGGTAACCTCAACTACTAAGATGATCAAATAATTTTCAGATTCACTGCATGAGTCGTATCCAAGAATTATATTGTTCAAGAATGATAAAATAAAAAAAGATATTCAAAAATTCCAAGAATCTTGAGGTGGTTGATTTTGATGAACTACAAGGGAACTTAGAAGAATCTACATTTTCTTAGAGGATTAAGTTTAAGTATCAAAAGGGGCGGGCTAGTATGAATGATTTAAATGAATTTATTAATATCTTTTCAAATAACTTTATAGACTCAAAGTATTTTAGGTACTAGTTAAATTAGCACGCATTCTTTATTCTTTTAAATAAATGTAATAAATCAACATAGATGTTGATAAATATTGAGATGGTGTGGGATTTCCCACTCATCTTGTAGTTCTCAGTTGGCTTTCAATTAATTTTCAATTAGTTTTCCAATTAGAGCAAGTCACCTAGGGTTAAGTTTCAACTAAACTCTTTCAGATCCTTAAATTTTGGGACACCTAGTTCCTATGTACATGACTATAATATTTAAGTATGTTATTCAAGTGCCCTAGTTATGGGGCCACTAGTGTTATATAATAAAGAATGTAATTTTAAAGTGGCATTGATAAAAAGGTTTGTACATGTAGGTTTATTTTGGAGCTTGTAAAAAGGAAAGAAATTAAAAGATAGCTATTTAATTAAATCCTAAGATTGAGAGTGGTATTCTTGTTTATCCATTAATTTTACTTGAATAGATTGGACACCATATTTTCCTATCACTAGAGATTAGAGGAGGGAACCCCATTTATTTCCATATATAGTTAATGGATGAAAATCCATAAATCAATCATGAGAAATTCCATATAGGGATAGTAATTAAGATACATTGAATTATTATCCAAGTGACTCCTACAATACCTATTTTTTATAAGTTTTAAGTGTCTCTTGGAACCTATGGTTTGTAATTCTAGGGTGGCTCCTATAGCATCATTGGTTATAGATTTATCATATTTCTTGATAATAATATTGTTATTTTTGTTCCTAAAATTATAGTAAAGTAAGTTGAATATAAGTAGAATTTATATTGTAATAAGAGGAGTAATCAATTACTACTTGATTGATGTGTTGACTATTCATTTTGTAAGAGTTTATAATTCATTTCAACATATTTTTTAAGTATATTACCTATTGTAGTAGATCTAATTTGAATTAAGATTCATTTATTGGTGGCTTTTTTAGTTAAATAAATGAAAATAAGCAATATCCCTAATTAGGGATATTATAGTGGTATCAAGGCCATGGTCTTTCCATATTATATGGAAAAATATCAAAGATTTACTTTTTCTAGTTGATAGAAAGAATTTAGAGGAAGATGTTATGGATTGTCTAGTTACTAATGATGTAATTGGATAGGCTAATAGAATATCAAAATGACACACAAGAACTATTTATTAAAATACAAAGGAATATAAAAGAGTTGAGAGAGAAAGAGCCAAGACCAAAAAATAAAAATATTGTTATAGGGGAGATCAAGGAGTGAGATTCAAAAGATTCATTCATGAAGGATGGAGATAAGTCAAAATTAGATTCATATGAAACCCAAGATAACTTTATTAAAGAAAAAATTAAATTATAAACCAAGGATTACCAAGAGGAATACATTACTATATTTAATAATACCATGGATCTAAATCCATCCTAAGACAAATCTTTCAAGACAACAAGAGAATAATTCCCATATCTTGCAAGAAATGAAGATGAATTAAAAAAATAAATTTTGAGGAAAATTTTCTTCTCATGCAACATATGCGAAGATAGGAAAAATTCATATCATGGAGGTAATGTTAGATAAATATTTTTAAAATTATATATACACTAGAGAAAAATTATAAGATAGGGATAAAGAAGAATCTATAGAGCATAATCCAAAAGAAGAAGAAAGACCCAAACCAAAGTTACCAAAAATTGAGAAGTAACACATAAGTAAGCAAGGAAAAAAGAATATTCCATACATTTTGAATGTGAAGGATCCTTGATAGAAAAAACTATGTTAATAACTTCTAAATAAATTGCATTAATTAAGTTAAGGAGAAACATGCATTATATAGATTGAATATAAATGTTTATAATTGAAAATAATCTTATGAATTTTGAGCCTCTACACCATAAAATAGAATTTTAGAATCACCATATTGATAGGCAAATAACTGAAGGAAATGCTTTCTACTCTAACACTTAAGTTCTTACTCAAAATGATGATTGTATTGAAGTAAATTTCTTAGTTAAAGAAGGTAAGTTCTTTGGCTACTCCTATTATTTAATCTCAAATAAGAGTAAAAACATTTATGGTAGTTATCTCATTCTTATCATCATGGAAAGTCTAAGAAGATGAAAATAATGAAAGACATATAACTTACAAATCCAAAAGAAAGCATGCATAAGGGTTTAGGATTTGACTAATAATTTTTTCTAAGAAAATATAGTAATGATAAATAACCTTATTCAAGAATATTTACGTAGTATGGTATGGGATTCAAGAAATATTGTCATATGTGAAGATTCAAACTTTTAATAATTTTAATATCATTTTTTTGGTAAGTTCATCAACCTAGACACTTGGCTAAGAGGAAGATCTAAATTGATTACAGATGATCATAAGTAAAACATTGTGATTCATAATTGAATGTAGTGGTTGAATCTCAAGAGAAAATACAAGGAATAGTGGAAAGTCATCTCTTGTTTGACAATAATGATTGAGAAATTCATAATTCAGCGCATCAATAACCTTTTCTTATGAATTCAATTTGGAAAAGTAAATATATTATCAAATCCTTCATATCAAATTTGGGCTACAATTTAGTCTTTGCATTTCCATTATCAATCATTAAAAAGTGTGTTCTAGATATAAAAGTTTATTTGGCTTTAGGTGGTAATCATTATAAATTGTGCAAATAAAAACATATCTTCAACGTGGGTAGGTGTTATTTTATATTTATATGCACATATATGTCTATGTATGTGAGTAAAGTTATATGCAAACATATATATACATAGATATATCTATGAATATAACTAAGTGTAGGTGATGTATATTAATGTATAAATATACATGTGTGTGTATTGCATATACCTGCATCTATTTATATATGTATGTATGTATGTATGTATGCATGTATGTATATTGGTGTACCTAATTATTGAATTTTTTTACTCTTAGCCCATTCAAATGCCTTTGAAAGTTTACTAAATAGTCATATTTGTAAGGGTTTCTTTAAAATTGTATTAGTGTTTCTAGTTTTAGCTCACCTAAGGGGAGAGAGGTCTCTAATAGGTTTCTAGTTTTACGTTTTAGGGTTTAGATTTCTAAGTTAAATGTGTCCAATTTAGGTTTAGATTTTATGGTTTTCAATTTACAATTTAACGTTATTTATTTTTTAAATGCAATTTAAAACTATTAAAAATTGAAATAAAACACATTAAAGAAAAAAAACTTAAATACTAATTAAAAAACAAAAAAACAAGATACAAAGCAAAAAATGGCAGAATTCAACCAACCTGGAGGTCACAGAGGTCGGGTGTGTTGACGGGAGGAGGTGGCAGTCGAAACATGCTCGAAGCAACAACTTACAAATGCGTACGCGCTCTAGATTGTCTTCTCCCAAGCTGCCAAAAATAGTGGATAAAATGAAAAGCCAGCAGTTTATTTAAAAAAATAAATACTTTTCAAAAATGCGTACACGTTTTGAAATGTGTATGCGTTATGAAATGCATACGCATTTTGAAACGCGTACGCGTTTCAAAACGCGTACACGTTTCAAAATGCGTACACGTTTCAAAATGCATACACATTTTTGGTTCGCGTACCTGTAGCTGAGCGCGTATGCGTTTGGATTTTAGTTCGAGTATGCGTTTTTAAAAAATGCATATGCGTTTTCTGCGAAATTTTTTTTGTTGCCCGAAATTTCCCCTCTTCGTGTACTCAACTTCTTGCTTTTACCCAGTTGTACATTAAAACCTTAAACCCTCATTAACAATCAAACCCTTATTATTATTAGTAGAAAGTAAACAAATGAAACATAAACACATTCAACACTAGATACACAAGAGAACACTAGATTTACATGGAAAACCCTAATCGAGGAAAACCATGATAAGGATTAGCTCACATACATATGAATAGCAACACCGAATACAATAGGCTTACTGAAAAAGGGGCTCATTTCCCAAAAGAGAAGAATGGTGAGCACTACTAAGGGCTCACTACCCAAAGAACTCACTATCCAGAAGAACAAAGAATAGAAGAAGACTATTACTAAGAGATTCACTATCTCAGCTCACAATATGAAAAATCCACCATTGCAACTATACACCATCCACAACCTTTGACTCATTGCCTCTAGCAACTTTAGGCACACTAAAAATGTAGAAACTTTATGCTCACTGCATCTAGTAGCCTTAGGCATTTAATCTTGCACTCAAATCACCGCACTTGATCACGTTCATATCTCACTTCACATTTTCCAAATCTCCAACAATTGAACTTGCTTATATATCCTCCACAACCTCAAAAAATTTCTCTATGTCAACATCAATGAAACCTATGCACCTCAAACATGCAACCAACAAATAGGTTAGTACCAAACACTTCCTCAGTGTAAAGACATGAAGGGAGACCACAAAAATTGTTAACTAGGACCCAAATTTTCACTAACACACTTTGCCATGCTTCCAAAAACAACAAACAATATTTGCAATTAGTGCTAGCACACCATGTCAGCCAAACTTGTACTAACACTAACAAACAACTACATACACACCTTTTTATGTCTAGAAATACCACGAAGACTAGATAGCAACATTTCACAACATCTAATAATATTCAACTTCATAAGAATATCCAACACCACTGATGCAACCACTTGAAACTAAAGAACACATTCATTTTGTGCAACCAAACTTACTGTCATATAACACAACTTATGAATTCAAGATTGTAGAGAAACTAAACACTAAATACTATAGGGAAAGGTAGATACAAAAAATTTGATTACATTCCCAATCTACAAGACAAGAAACCTCAATATAGAGAAATGTGGAGCAATCTCATTTCTCCAAGACAACCTTCTTCATAGGAAAGACATTGTCAAACACAACTTCCACCACCATGATCTAGAACTTGAAACTTTGGACATAGCACCTTTGAACACCTCTAATCATCACATCCAAACTGCAAAAGCATATATTCAACCATGAAGAAATGTGGAGCACAATGTTCACTAAACACACCTTTGTCACACTACACAATCTTTTATATTCAAATTTTCTTAAAAGAACTTGGAAATCAATTGAACCAATTGAATCAGTAACACTAAACACGTTTACTTGACATATCTATAGTATCTACAACACTTGATCAGTTCCATAAACACTTCTCAAGATGACCAAACTAGAGGTTGACATCAAATCACAACATTAATGACAACATAGTGCAATGATCTCCCTGACCATACTAGAGGCTGACATCAATGGCAACACTAATGACAACACCAACAATCTTCAACAGTGATTCTATAGAATCTTCTTAAAATATTTCCACAAGAAATACTCCATGCATGACATCCAGTCGAGTTGTAGTTAGATATAGTAATCCACCAATCATTGATCTATACTTTATCTGATCTTCCTTCCAAGATTCATCATTTTTGCTCGATTTACAACAAGTAACAATGGGAGTACATACTTGTTTAGAATCCTCCATTCCAAACTTCTTTAGCATTTCCTTAACATATTTTGGTTGTGTAATGAATAATCCTTTTTTTGATTGACTGGTTTGTAGCCTATGGAAGAAATTCATCTCCCAAATATTGACATTTCAAACTCATTTTGCATCTCCTCTACAAAAATTTTATACATTACCTCATTTCCTTCAAATACTATGTCATCAACATACATAATCACAATTAGAATTTGATCTTTTTCAACTTTGAAACAAAGATTTATGTCTACAGTACCCTTCTTGAATTCTTGCTACAATAAGTGCATGTCCAATTTTGTATCCCAAGCTCTAGGAACCTGTTTGAGTCCATAGAATACTTTCTTCAACCTATAGACCATATAAAGATCTTCTAATAATTGAAATCCTTTCGATTGTTCAATGTATACCTCTTCTTCTAACTCACCATTCAAGAATGCAGACTTTACATCCATCTCATATACTTTGAAGTCTTTATGTGTTGCAAAAGCCAAAAACATCCTGTCAGCATCCATTCTTACTATAGGAGAAAAAATTTCTTCAAAATCTATTCCTTCCACTTGTGAGTAACCTTTACACACAAGCCCAGCCTTGTTTTTGATAACCTCTCCATTCTCATTCAATTTATTCTTGAAAACCCATTTAGTTCCTATCACATTCTTATTTTTTGGTCTTGGGACCATTTCCCATGTTTGATTCTTCTCAATCTACCTCAACTCTTCTTCCATAGCTTTGATCCAATTTTCATCCTTACAAGATTTAGTAATTGTTTAGGTACTATATCAAAAAGTAAACAAAAGTTTACCTATTCCTCTATCATAACAACTTTTCTTCTTATCAGCACAACTCTCCTTTTTTCTCCAATTATTTGATCCTCATAATGATTTTTCTCCACATACTTAGGATTCTTAGGATTTTTTTCTAGAGCTTCTTCATCTTCCACTACCATCTCATTTTATTTCACTTCTTATTTCTCTTCTTCTTTGCAAGGGGGTTCATCATATTCATATCCTTTTATCAACATTGAGCTCTAATGTGATTCATCCACTTTAACACTTATAATTTTAACTAATCTTCTTTAGTCTTTTGTTGTATCACATGTATGCCTTGCTCTTTGTAGAATATCCAAGGAATATTCCTTCATCTAATCTTGCATCAAACTTTCCTAAGTTTTCTTTGAATCTCTCTTGATATAGAATTTTCTTCCAAACACTTTAAAATATTTCAAAGTGGGAGTTTTTCCATACCATAGCTCATAGGGTCTCTTTGATTTTTCAATCTTACATGTCCTCTATTAAAAATATAGACAATAGTATGAATAGCTTCTCTCTTGTAGACATCTGATAGATTTTCTTCCTTCAACATGGCTCTTGTTCCCTCTTGAATTGTCTTACTCTTCCTCTCCACAACTCCATTCTTCTATGGAGTCCTACGAGCTGATAAATGTTTTTTTATCCCATGATCTTCACAAAAAACTATTAAAATCACTAGAGGTGAACTCATCACCTTGCTAGACCTCAAACACTTGATTTTCATATCCATTTCATTCTCAACCATAGATTTTTAAATGATTTAAACTTATCTAGAGATTCTATTTTTTCTCTGAGAAAGGTCACCCAAGTATTTCTAGAGTAATCTTTTATTAACAACATAAAATACCTATCACCTTCAAAGATTCTTGTCCTAGTAGGTCCACATAGGAATGTATGCACGAACTCCAAAGGTCCTACAGTAGATTATTCCTTAGATTTGAACTAATTCTTTGTTTGTTTTCAAACTTGATATAATTTGCAAATTGCATTGATAGGCTTTGTAATTCTTGGCATTTCTCTTATAATATGAGTATAGTTGATCTTCACTAGGCTATCAAAATTGATGTGACACATTCTTCTATGTCATAGCCAACTTTCATTGATTTGAGTCAAAGTATTTACCACCAACACCTTTGAGTTGATAAACATTCTCTTTTGTCCTCATTCCTACAACAACTAAAGTTATAGAGCTTCCTTTTTTGATTGCACAGCCATTGAATCTTGGAAAACTAGATTGTATCCTTTGCTACACATCTTTCCTAGATTGAGAAGATTATGCCAGAGACCCTTGAAATAAAGATCAACATCTATCTTATGCTTGCCATGAAATTTAATTGAACCTTTTCCACATATCTTTACAGATGTGTCATCACCAAATCTAACAAGACCACCATCATATTTCTCAAGTTTAAAAAACTTACTGTTATCACCTATCATATGATTTGAGCATATACTACCAATTATCTAGTAGTTTATCTCCTCTCTTGCATGAAAGGTAGTCAACATAGTTCCTTCAATCTATGACTTATTTTTGGAGCAACTTCCTTCACACATTTTTTAGGAACCTTAGTAAAATTAGTTCCATCATTTTAAACCATGAATAGGAATTCATCACTTCCATCATCTAGATAGTCTATTTCATCATCATTAGATATACAATTTTATTCCTTAACATAGTAACTCTTTTTGAAGGATTTACCTTTATCATCTTTATGTTTGTCATTTGAATCTTTGACTAGACATTTTAAAGCATAATGACCTATCTTACCACAATTGGAACACTTGAAGGGTAACTTACCTATATATTTTCCCTTTTCTATCTCCTTACAAAATTTTCTTCCACTTCCTCAAGATCATCTGAATAGGATTCATCATTGTTCTCTTTCTTGTTGACTTTAAAATCATTTTATTTTCTTGAAGCATCTTGGTCAAAATGTCTTCATTTAAAAGTAGTTAAAGGACCAAAAATTTGATATCTAGTATATTGATCCAAATTTTGAGCTTGCTCAATAGAAAAAAAAATAGCACTATAAGATTTAGGAAGGGTTCTCAATACCCTTTTCACAACTTCACTTTCCTCTAGTTCTCCACCAAGACCATTAATGACATTGAAAATTTCATCCACCCTTAGCATGTAGCCTACAATATCTTTATCTTTTGTCATCCTGAGGGTTTCAAATTTGTCTTTGAAATTCTTCATGTTTACTTTCTTGACCTTAGCATCTCCTTCATAAATACTTTGCAACTTTTCCCAGACCTCTTTAGCAATTTTGTAGCTTATCACCTTCACACATTCTAAATCAAAAATCCCATTCAAGATAGCATTCGTTGAATTTTCATTGTTCTCATAATCCTTGATATCATATTCACTAGTTGAAGTAGTAGAAGGTATAGGGGTATGTGTAGGCTCATGATGGGCCAAAAAGTGGTAATATGATGGGTATGTGGCTAACAACTTTTTTTTACCCAAAATTGATGAAACAAAAGGGTTTTTAAAGGAGATTCTTAACTTTCCACCAATATAAATTATACTTTACTTTGAATTTAATAATTAATTATTATTCATTTTCTATTAAAATTATGACTAAAGTCTTGATTGATAGACTAATTGAAAAACATCTATAACTTTCAAGCGGTATCACATTTTTTGAATCCAAAACACGCGTCACATTCTATGATTCACATACTATAGGATTAAAAAAAGAAAAATTGAATTTCATGAAGTTTTGACCAAGTTAAGGTCATCGACATACAATTTTTTATATTTTTTAAAAGTTGTAATAAAAAATTCATAATTAATTATTTACTTGGAAAAAAATTATAAAAAAAGTGCATCACATCAGGAAATTAGTCCTCTACTTATATCTAAAATCTTATAAAAAAATATTATCATTTTATTGTGGTTAGGGTGGTCAGACAGACACCTACTCTTATTTTTTCCATAAAATTTAAGTACTACTGCATTGAAATTTCAAATTTTCACCAAATAGATTTCCTTTTTTTTAGAAAACCTAGTATTTTAGAAACTACATTCAATTTGCTATTCTTACATATTTTTGAAATAATATAGATAACTTATTCAAATTTTTACGTCAAGTTTCCTAACTCTAATTTTTCTTATTTTTTTGCCACTTAAGGGCCTATTTTTTCCATGATGATCCCGCACATACCCATAGTATATCCATCTTCAATTGGCTTCCATACACCAAACCCTAATGAGAAAAGAAAGGATTCCATCTTGGATTTTCAGAAGGAATAATTTATTCCATCAAAAATTGGAGTTGTGACACCATTCCTATGCACCATCTAGGTCTACCTCAAGTGGTTAAGATTCTTCCAAGGAACCTTTGCTTTGATACTAATTGTTAGACACACAAGACAACTGAGAGGGGGTGATTCATTTGTATATTAAATCCTTCAAACCCTTATTAATATTTAAACCCCTATTAAGCATCTACATGAATGTAAGCACATGAAACATCAAGACATCAAGAACCATACATAATAGAACACCGGATTTACATGGAAAACCCTAATCAAGCAAAAACCATGGTGAGGATGTTGGCCCCATGTTACAGTTGCACCAAAAGGTTGACTTGTTAATGCTCGATACAATTTCCAAAGTTAACGAATCCATTGGAGGTAGTTAAGCCATGTCACAAATCCCAAGAGGAGTGCTAACCATCTACCAACAATTTCCCCCTTAGCGTTACTCAAGGGGATTTTAACCTGACACATTTGGATCTAACACCAATTGTTGGCCCCACAGTTTTTGTTGCACCAAAAGGTTGACTTGTTAATGCTCGATACAACCACCAGAGTTAATAGATCTATGGGAGGTGGTTAAACCATATCACAAATCCTGAGGCGAGTATTGACCATCTACAAATAGAGGATTAACTCACATATATACGAATAACGACACTAAATACAAAAGGCTCACTACCTAAAGGACTCATTGTTTAAAAGCTAGAAAGGATCACTACTAAGGGCTTACTACCCAAATAGAAATAGAATAGAAATAAATGATTACAGAGAGGTTCACTACCTCAAAGCAATAGGGGAATCCACCGCAACAAATCTACACCATTTGCAACCTTTGGCTCACTGCCTCTAGCAACTTCAGGCACACTAAAATATAGACACCTTCTACTGACTACTTCCGCTAGTCATAGGCATTCATTCCCACACTCAGATCACAACACTTGATCATAATTACATCATTTTTCACCACACTACTCACCACACACTTCTCCAACAACTGACCTTGCATATATATCATCTACAACCTTAAGCAATCTTCTCCAAATCGACTTCAATGAAATGTATGCACCTCAAACATGCAACCATCAAATAGGCTGTCACCAAACAACTTAGTGGTGGAAAAAATTGAAGGCAAACCACACCAAGAGTTTAAACTAAGACCCTAATCTAGACTAACACACTACACCAAGCTTCCACAATCCACAAAGAACATTCTCAAGTAACGCTAACACACTAGGTTGGCTAAACTATTATTAACACTACCAAGCAACCACATGTACACACTTAACTAGGTATGGAAACATCTTGTGGACCATATAGCAATATCACACAATATCCTAGAACATTCCAACATCAATAGAATATCCAAACACTCTGTTGTAACCATTTGTAATTGAGAATAGGGTGATGTCATAATAGTGGTTTACAATTCCTGAGAGGAACGAATTTTAGCTGAAATGACATATTTTTAGAAAATATAATGATTTAAGCCTTAAAAAGTTCCATTTTAAGGATTCCAATTGAAGAGCCTTTGCTCAAATTACCTTAGATCAAACCCCCTTGGATAAAACCTCGCTAGTTTTAAACCATACCTATAAATGTGTCTCCTTTACACCTCTCATTTAAAATTTATTTCAAATTATTATGGTATTCCTCAGAACAAGCTATCCAATGAATATAATTTTAATATGTTTTGGTTTTGTTATGTATTTGTTTTTAATTTTTATTAAACATAGGTTTTTCATCGAAAATGAATTTCTTTGTTCTTCACATGTGGAAAAATAGAAGATTATAAAAAAAAAACATGAAAAATATGAGTGCACCAAATATTGAAGTCCTTGATCCAACTAAAAATAAAAATAAAAAAAATTAACATATACAAAAGAAGTTACGCGTTATACGGTTGTGTTGTGTTTGAATTGTAATTTTCTGACTTTGAAACTTGATTAAGGAAAAAATATTCAATAAAAAACTATCTAACCAAGTGGAAGCACTAGATATCAGAGTTACAAATCTAAATTTGAAAGAATTAGAATTTTATCTTTCATGGAAAAAAAGTTATGCATTATACGGTGTGTGTCACTTTTTAAAAATGTTGTTTTCAGAAAAATCAATTTTTGTGGGAGATGGAAAAAGAAGTGCAATTTGATTCCAAAAATTTTGAAAAAAATATTTTTAGAATCTACAGACAAAATTTGATGAGATTCTAGTTTGCACCATCTTCAAATTCCTCACAGTTTAGCCGCTATATGTGCCCGAATGTGAAGATTCAGTTAAAAATAATAATTTCAGTGTCTAGTTTGGCCAAAAATTGTAAACCACTATTATAGGATCACCCAATACTAACATCCTATACAACCAATCAGACTGCAACTGAGACAAAACTCATGAACCAAGCTTGTGGAGTAGCTGAACACCGAACCTTCCAAGGGAAGATAAATACAAGCATCATTAGTATATTCCCAAATCTGCAATATAAGACACTTCAATGTAGAGAAATGTGGAGCAATTTCATTTCTCCCAGACAACCTCCTTCACAATCCAACACATTATCAAACACATATTCTATTGTCGCATGATCCATAAACCTAAAACTCTAGATATAAAACCTCTAAACACTTCTGAACATCAGATCCAAACCACACAAGCACATATTCAAGCATGAAGAAATGGGGAGAAAAACACATAATACACCTTTGTCACCTTGTACATTCTTTATACTAATTTTCTCAAAATTACTTGGAAACCAAGTGACCCTATTGCATCTACAACACGTGTCCAACACCACAAACACAGGTTCTCATCATGACCACACTAGAGGTTGACATAAGTTGAAATCAGTGACAACACTAAAGACAACACAGTACAACAAATATGGAGTTGAAGAATTAATTTATTAGAGTTGAATATTCACCAATGGGTTAATATTTGAAATTGATAGTTCAAAATTTAGCTAATACTACAAGTTATAAGGTGGCTTGAATCACCACATCTTTACAAAATTTTATTGAAGTTCTAGTTAAATTGTTAGAGCATTTATTTTATTAAACTTTTAAGCTCAAAAAAGGACCATGCTATTTGATACCTAATTAGATCAAATTTTCCTAGATTTTATGTTATGGGTATGTGCAGGATCATGATGGGCCAAAAAGTGGCGATATGATGGGTATGTGTAGGGTATGTCGTTGATGACTTTTTTTTACCGAAAATTGATGAAACGAAAAGAGTTTTTAAAAGAGATTCTCAACTTTCCACCAATATAAAGTATGCTTTACTTTGAATTTAATAAATAATTATTATTCATTTTCTATTTGAATTACAACTAAAGTCCTGATTGATAGGCTGATTGAAAAACATCTATAACTTTCAAACAGTATCACATATTTTGAATCTGAAACATGCATCACATTCTATGCTTCACATACTATAGGATTAAAAAAAAGGAAAAAATTCATGAAGTTTTGACCAAGTTAAGGTGGTCAGACATATGAGTTTTTATATTTTTTAAAAGTTGTAATAAAAAATAATAATTAATTATTTACTTGGAAAAAATTACAAAAAAATATGCATCACATCGGGACATGACTCCTCTACTTATATTTAAAATCTTATAAAAAAATATTACCATTTTATTATGGTTAGGGTGGTCAGACAGACACCTACTTATTTTTTTCCCTGAAATTTAAGTACTACTGCATTGAAATTTCAAATATTCACCAAATAGATTTAAAAAAAATAAAATAAACCTAGTAGTTTAGAAACTACATTCAATTTGCTGCAGATTCTATTCTTACATATTTTTGAAATAATATAGATAACTTATTCAAATTTTTACGTCAAGTTTCCTAACTCTGATTTTTCTGAATTTTTTGCCACTTAAGGGACTATTTTTTTCATGATGATCCTGCACATAACCTTATAGTAGAAAGTGAAATTATTTTTCCAGTAATATTATATAATTATTGGCTAAGTTCTAGGGCCATATCACCATTTTTTAATCACAACCATTGATTTTATTTATAATATAATGGTACATGTTGTATTTCATGGGTTAAAATGTACCCAAGGAGCTCCAATGCCAATCAAGTGTGAAATTGTATTTGGGTTGTTGCTGATTTATAATCGAGCAAATAGGTGAAAATTTCATGGGCCAAAATGTGCCTACTGAGCTAGGGTTACAAAATAGAAGCAAAACCATTAGATTATAAATAAAATCAATTATGGTGAAAAATAATTTAGGGCTGGTTTAAAATATTATAGAATTATAGACGCAAGCACTACACCTTAAACTAGTCAATCATTACCACCCTCAGACCCTTGCTTTTCCATGAGAATTTGATTTTTTTTAATGGATGGATTCACCATGGTAATTAATGCATTTTCCATTTTTGTCAACATTCACCAAGATTTTCTATAGATTTCTAGTGATTTTTTACAAAACACCAAAAAAATTAATATTCTTTTTAAAAAAATAGAAATATTTTCCAATAGAAATTCTTTTTTTCAAAAAATGAAAGATTCATTAATATTTTATATCTTATTTTAGGGGGTTTCTTAAATTTATGACTATGAAGCATTGATCGTAAAATTGTGCCCACCCATCATAATTTTATACTATAAAATTATTTAGAATTGAAGATTTGAATACAATTTATAAATTTTACTAAATTACACTAGAGCTCTAAATTATCATCACGTTTAATTGAAATGTTGGATCCCGTGAACAATAGACCCTATTAATTTTAAAATTGAGAAATTGAGAGAGGCTATGTATTTTTAAAAAAAATGTTTCCATTGAAAATTAAATTACCTCATACTTTCACAACTTATGATTGTGTAAACAACCTTTTGAACCTCACTAATGCTTCTATCCAACATTTTTAAAATTGGCATCAATTCATACAAGGATTACAATGTTGTATTTCTATAAGTGAGAAATTTAATTGATCAGATAATTTAAAGTTTTATCAAATTTTATGCAATTAGGCATAAATGAACATGTGACCATATAATACTAATTTTTTTTTAAATTCTACTTTCGGGTTATGAATGGTGTATACTACAAAATATATTTAAACTTTGTAACTATACCTACTTATTAACCAACATCAATTGAATTTAAATCAATAGAAAGATATGAAAAATCATTGTGCATCTAATGTCAAGCTTTCCAAGGAGCATTTGCACTATGTGAGAACCCACAACCATGTGTCAAAATAGTAAACAATTATAAATTCAAACTTCTATATGCATTGTAACTACATTCAAACTTCACATATTCTAATACTAACATGTCTAAACTTCAAAAGTGTTCCTTCAAACCTATTATCAAATTTTCTAAGCTTTCTTGTTATTTTGTAAGGTTGCAAGCGATGGGAAAGTAAACTACAAGAATTTGACCTCAAGTCCATATACTTATCATATTGCCATTGAAACCCTTTCATATTTTTAAAAATGAGATTTGATCAAATATTTAACCATTTTTGTACGACTTTCCAGGTAGATAGGGGGTTACAAATCAGTTCAAATAATTTTGCAACAAATTCATTTAAGTGAAATTGATTCTAGATCACATGTGATTGTAATCACTAGTTGGTGATTTTTTACATCATAGGAAAATCAATAATTCAAAAGGACCAAGAATATTTATGATCATGATTAACTAATGTGCAAATTAGTGTTTTTGAATTGATTAAGCCACGATGACAAATAAACCTCATATACAACTTGGAATACCAACATGAATTTTGTGAAAATTACATGATAACAAATGCCAATTTAGAGAGCACAAAAGCTCAAAATTTCAAAAAAAAAAGGGGATTACAAGATGATGTCAACTTGTACAATATCTTAGATGCACAATTTAAACTTTTTCATACACTCACATGATTATATCCTATGATAGTTGGCCTTGAAAACTATAAATTTGTATTTTTAAAAAGTGGATAGTAAATTGTTTATGATCTAGTCCAAAAAACATAATCATCTACAAAACTGATTATTGACTCTAGAGTGTAGATCTAATATAAAATTCCCAATTTCAAAACATTAACCAATATGAGAATAAATATACTATACATCAATAATAAAAAATTGACAAGGAATAATTTATTGTCACACGTAAGATCCATGTACCGTGCTTGGGCTTGCTTTGCATAACAAACTTTGACCGCGGCGATACCAGTGTTTGTAATAACTGAATTTGTCTTAATGAAATGTCGGCATCTTTAAATTAATTTAAGTTCCATGTTATGTTTTATCGCTCAATAAAGTTAGACTGTAATCACGCATTCATTATTCAGAAGTCATAACAATGCTTATCGTTGGCATTGCATGCTCCTTAGCTCGTCCTAGACGCTTAAAGTTTCCCACACGCCTATGACTTCTTTGACAGTAATACAGGTTTTACCAATCCATTGTTATAAATAAATGTGAATGGCTGAAATAAACGGTGCAGCCCAGATCACAGTTGTATTTCATCTGAATATCTTGTATTTATTTCTTGAAAGCTGTTTTTGATCATGGGTGCCTGTATATCTTTTCAAGGATATGTTCCGACTGCCATGTTAATGGTGCAAAATGCGGGGCTTCTAGAGTTCATGGAACCTGTGAAAGTTGAAGACATTTTGAGAGATAGGCGACTCTTCTTTGTGTGCTACGCTCGTTCCATCGTATTGGATGACTACTTACAAGCCCTTCGTCTACATGACTGCCTGGAACTCAATCAACTTTATTTTCTTTTTCCTATAGAAAAGATGCAGCACCGTCTGACAGCTCTGGATATCGTTACGTTGGCTGGATATGCCGGCGCTGCAATGAAACAGAGTGGTTACAAACGCAGTCATAAAGTTGCACCTTTGGAGGAAAACAATATGAATGGACACTCGTTTTATGAGCTACTTTATGAAGAGTTGAGTTCTGGGAAGAATTCACCAGAAGGTTCTTCTAACTCCAGAAGTTCGGGGAGCGATTCAGCTTCTGTATCTGTTGGCAAGACACGGACAACTATGCTTAGCCCAATTGCCGAGTCTCCTTCTAATCAATCTTTTGAGTAGAACAGGTTTATTCTATTGTCTAATGTTTCATCAAAAGTTAGCCCCAGTTTAGTATATCTCCTCAATTTGTAGGCACAGATCGCGTTGTGGACAGGAATCACTTTTATCCAAATTACTGGCAGTGCCTTGGGATTAGCAAATGGATTGTTGTCCATACAAATGGACCTACATTTGTGCTCAGTTATCATACATTTTGTGTCAGCTCAGTGATTGGTAAAGGTTATTAAGAGATTAAAAGTTATTTTTATCTGTTTTAGAAAGGATTTCGACAGTGTAGATTTTGAATACACAAAAAATAAACAGAAAATTGCAACAGGAAACAAAAATTTTTAACATACTAATATTTTTTCTATTCATTCAATAGATTACATCACGATAACTTTGATATAGAGGTCTTCTTCAGACTTGTAAACCAAACAGCAATATGATCTTTTTATAGAGATATCAATCCCTTAAAAATATAGTAGACTTATTTTCCATGTAAAGCTTTTAAAGCTACTAAAACACTAAAAACATAAAAATTACTATCTATTAAAAGTTGTCAAAAGTATCAAAAAACTAATTTTGATTTTTTATTTAAAAAGCATTTCAAATGCATTGGCATCACATCTTATCTTCAATTCCACTCTTGCAGCATTATCCAACATACTCCCCTTTGATGCTAAGCAGACTCACAAACTGAATCTTTGCAACTCACTATGCAATATCACCATCACTATTGTACCTGATCTTATAGTCCCACTTAGTAGACTTCTTGTATAAGTAACATACCCATTTACTCATTTCTCTCACTCTTGAGAGAACACAAGGTTTTACCTTCATTCCACTCTTTATTCCAACATGTTTTTTTCAAAATGATTCTTCAATCCACAAATAGAACAAGGATGAAGATCCCAACACTTTTCTTTTTTATGTCCTTCCCTATGACAATGAGAACATTGCAAACATTGTGTTCCTTGAGCTGATTTATACAAACCTGTAACACTCACATCATCATTTCTATGTCTCCCACCTTACCCAAGGCCTTCATTCCTTGGCCTCACAATTGGCTGAATGGGCTCACTAATTCCTTGCCCATGTTTTCCCAAACCTTTTCCTTCATATCACATTTTCTTCATGATCTTCAAACCATTATTCTTTTCAAACCAACTTTTGTTAGTAACATCACAAGCTAAAATATGTAGTTTTAGACATACCTTGACTTTCAATCTCACATTCTCTATCAAAAGTAACTTTGCACAAATCAACTGTTTGATCAAAGGAATAGCAATTAAGAAAGCTATGCAACAAGCATTGCCTATTAATAATAAAAAACACCACTAAAGGTGAAATCATGAGAGTAATTGAAAAAAATATGACTAATGCTACTAGAAAAAATATGGAAATATCCATTAACCTAAGAGAAATTAGTAATTTCTTTCCTCAACATGAGATAGAGAAAAGAGTCGGTATTGGCATGGTGTGTTGATTTTAAGGTGGTATTGTTGTTCTTGCCACCAAGGTTCAAACCCCATTGGGGCGGTATTGTTGAATGGTTGTATTCTGGTTCATAGCTCCGGTCAAAAGTGTTTACCCCTTGAATAAAAATGAAATAGAGAAAAGAGAAAAAACCTATCTTGGAATTGTGATAGAAAATGGTCAAAGAGTCATAAGTGCTCTAGTAGTGAAAAAATGGATGGGGTTCAAGATGGGGGATAAGTACCTACAAAGAACCAAACATAAAACTTAAGAATGAAGATTCTAGGGAAAAAGAAAGCACTATTATCTCCCTACATACATTGAATGAAACAAATGCACCATAGACATTCAAAGTAATTGGTAATATAAAAAAGAAAAATGTGAAAGTGTTAGTTGATTCTGCTAGTACACATAACTTTATTGATAGAAGATTAGTTGATGAACTCAATTGTTTTATTTATATTGTCTCTAATTTTCAAGTCATGATAGCTGATCATGGGAAACAATTACCATGCAGTGGTAAATTTCATCATATAAAACTCTAAATAGGAAATTATCAACTAGATTCAACTATGTTTTATATACCTATTAGGGGAGTTGATGTAGTTTTTGGTGTGTAATGGCTTAAACAATTAGGAACAATATATTTCAATTTTCAAGAATTATCCATGTTTTGTAGGACACATGGGAAAAAGTATAAAATTTTGGGAATAAAATCACCACCAACTGAAATCATTAGGTCCCATAGGATGGAGAAATCACACATAAAATGTTATTATAATATAGGGGCGCAATTACATTTTCTAGAGGAACAATATATGATAACTCAAGATCAACCAAAAATTCAAGAGATTATTAGATACTACCAAAAAGTATTTGAAAAATCAAAGGTTGTAACTCTAATTGGAAACCATAATAATGACATTAAATTAATACCACAAAGGATTGTTCATCCCAACAAAAAATCATATTTATCCCCTATGCTTATTCTTAACAAACATGATGATCCATGGAGAATATGCTCACATTACAAGAAGCTAAACAAAATCACTCACAAAGATAAGTTTCATATTACTATTGTTAATAAATTGCAAGAAAATAAAACTTATGCCAAAAAAATCTAAATGCATCTTTAGGGTGAAGTGAAACAAGTAGAATACTCAAGAAAATTGGTGTCACTTAAAGGTGTTAAGATGGACCCTAAGAAGAGAGGATTTTTACATCTAACAAGATACTATAAAATATTTTCTCATACTATCATCCTATAAAGAAATATTTCTTTTGGGAAAGTATTAAAGTGAATATCCTAAAATTTGTGGTAGAATGTTTGATATGTCAACAAAGTAAATGGAAAATAATAAATACTCTAGGGCTCTTACAAATATTAGGAATTTGAATACAACAATGAGAAAAATATTAATGGACTTCATTATAGGGTTTCTAAAGACAAATAATATTGAAGTAATCTAGCTTGCTTTGGATAGACTATTTAAGAATGAATATTTATTTGGACCCTCTCATATATTTTCCACTAATATTATGGAAAATAATAAATACTCTAGGGCTCTTACAAATATTAGGAATTTGAATACAACAATGAGAAAAATATTAATGGACTTCATTATAGGGTTTCTAAAGACAAATAATATTGAAGTAATCTAGCTTGCTTTGGATAGACTATTTAAGAATGAATATTTATTTGGACCCTCTCATATATTTTCCACTAATATTATGGAAAGGGTATTCTTACAAAATATAAAAAACCTTCATGGAATTAAAAAAATAAGATTGGAAAATAGAGTTTCCTCAAAATTCCTAATCAAGTCAAAGAATTTTCCAATTGAAGAAGCAACATGTAATGATGAACCATTCATATGAAAGATTATAGAGTTGCTAAGCATTGAGGGAGATGCTTTCTTGAAGGGGAAGAGAATGTTATGATCCTAATATGATATATTCCTAAGGATAATCTCTTGTGGCATGCTTAACCCTAACATAAATATTTTTTAATACATTAATACCTCTTAATTCTGACAAACGGGTATGTCCCTACATAGTATAGCCTATAAATAATGAAGATAAGTCTCTCCCATAACATCATATCATACACTATTGAATTCATATGTTATTATCTAATTATTGGAGGTCAACCCCTCAAAGTGGTATGTTATATTTATCAGTTTTATAAATATTTCCAAGAAATATGTTAACACTATGGGTGATGAACCCATAGGGCTATACCTTAAGGGCCATGGCCTCTATAGGGTCAGGCCTCCATAAGGTATCCCTTTGAATAGATTCAATTGAGAGGATTGAACAACCATCCCCCATTTTATGGTTCATTTATTATTTTAAGTTTTTGTTTCAAAATGAAAAAAATATTTTTGTTCTATTGATTTATTCTCCTAGTTTTATGTTAATTACTATTTTATCTTTATTCACTTTTATGCATATATTAATGTATAAAAATATAGAAAATGGTTATATAAAAATATATATAATGTTTTTTGTTAGATAATATGGGGAAATAGTCCTAGTTCCTTACATAAGCAAAAAAAATTTAAATGAAATGAAGGATTTTGGTACCCAAATCCTTCATTGGTCTTTTAGGGTTTTACACCTAAAAGGGGCAAGATGGACCAAAATGCACAATGTTTCACTCAATATTAATGTAAGGATGGATGGGATATTGACGTGAAGTGTTTGTAGTTGTGTTTGAATACTTACAAATGCAAATAAATGAATGTAAACTAATCGAATGCAAGATGCTGGAAAACACAGTGTTGATTGCAAATATGAACTAGAAACCTAAACAAATGATAGCAGAAATTGATGAGACTGAATAGAGTGCCACTGGAGGAAGATTATTGTCGCTGGAAGGTTCTCAAATGTCCTAGAACTTACTATTAATGGCCACTAGGACTGATTCACCATGCATGGTGAATTAGTCCTACTTCTGATGAAAAGTTCTAGAAATAGGTTTATGACTATTGGGAGCTAAATTCTAACAAAACCACTTTTTAGGCCTATAGATGGGACTCATTCGACATGGGTGGAAAATTATTCCACCTATAGGAATTTTGAAATTCAAGAGTTGATTCTATGGAGCTAGATCTGCACTTTTACTTCCTACGGGTGTATGCTTATGAAATTGTCGGATTCAAGACTGAAAGTGACTTTTTGTTTATTCTTTGAATTTTTGAATGAAGATAGGACTTTGACAGCCTTGCAACTTGATATTCAATTATTTCCAAGCTTCCAAAGGACCTAAATTTGCAAACACAAAAGAAGAGAAAGAGAAATGTTGATTGTTAAGGCATGATGGTTTTCCTTGGTCAAACCCCATTTAGGTAATTAAAGCAAAATGATGAAAGAAAGGAATGAAGCATGCAACAATGGAATGGATTACATTGCCATGATGATTTATCTTGAAAGTCTGCAACATAACATGTAGAATCTGCCCTTGAATGTCTTAGGAAGCTAAATTGATGACTTGCAATGTGAAAGCCCTAACTTGCTTGATGAGTTTAAGAGATGAATGAGAGATTAGAGATTAGAAGAAGATGTGAAAATGAGGTGAAAATCACAAATTTATACACACTTGTGCCTTAGTTACCCATTCATACCTCATCACAGGCCGACATCAAGTGATTTTGAATAAAATCTAGAAAGGAAATTTAAAATATTTTGAATTTGGGTCCAAGGGGGACTCATTCGCCACCCATGGCAAATGGGTACAACCTAGGACCTAAAAATGTGTGTTGGGAAATATGTTGTATTTAATGTTGTTTGTTGGGATAATATTCAAAAATACACTTAATTAAGCATATGAGAGCATAAAGGGGTCAAATAGAGCATGAAAAAGGGATAAATAGTGAAGATGTGCCTAGAAAAGCGTGAAATCTTGTTACAAGACTTTACAACAGTTCAAAATAAGACTTGTTGATGAATAAAAAGGTGATTTTTAGGTGAATTGTAATTAATAGAGTCTAGAAGAATGTAGAAATTTCTTACAAAACTTCACAACACCTTCACAAGACATCATTAAAAGCATTTTATTTAGTTTGTAAGGGTCCAAGACCTAATGTGGATGCATAAAATGCCTCACAACACTAGATTAAGACCTCATTAAGCCCATTTATCATGAATTAATCTCATTTCAAGCAAAGGGTACTTTTTTCTACAACACATTAACAAACTTTTTAACAAAACACTAGACAACATCAAATAACAAAAAGTACTAGGTAGTAAGATAAAACTTGCTGAAGAAAAAAAAAATAGATAAAAATAGAATAAGAATAGTACATAAACAATGCTAAACCACCAAAATAAAGAAACACATGAGACTCACACCTTGTAACGAGAAACCATGTCTTCCCAATATTTGTACATAGTGTCAATCCTATCCTCCCATTTTGTAGCACCCATGTTGGTCTAAGGTTTATTCTTCTTCATATTTTTCTCAAAAGTATTTTCAACTTCCTCTTGAATATGTTTTTATTCTAAAGTCTTACCTTTTGTATGAACACCCTCAACACAACCCTTCTCATCATATCATTATTGATTTTTACCAAATAATGCATTTTCTCATCAATTTTTACTAGCTATTTGTTTAGCACTTTCATACTACAAAAATACTATCCAAATTATCATTACACCCATCACATATTTTATTTTTCTCAACAATCTCTTATAGATTACTCAGTGTAGATAAAATTTATTTTATCTTACCATTCATATCAATAAAAAAAAAATCACTAACATTAAAGTCCTTGAACACATCATACCTCATGTCATCTTTGAAGGATTCATTATCCATTTCCTATTCATCTTTCTCCTCCATATATTCCTTAGTATTTTTATTAGGGGAGATAGAACCATTTTCCTTAGGATCCTCAAGGGAGATTTTGAAACCTACATCATCCTCAAACAGGTCATCCTTAGTCCCTTGGGACTAATAAGAGGAAACCTAGCCTAGTGTTATCTCCTACACATTCTCATCATTGTCATACACATCATCTTTATCAACAATATCTCTTCCAACGAAGTTATATTTAATATTAACAATTTTATTACAAATTATAGAATGATATTTATTATTATCATCATTCTTCTTCAAAGGAAATAAAATTTGATATGGATTATCCACTTTATTCATATTACTTTGATTATCCTTCATTTTAGGAATAGGGGCACTAGGAACAATATAATATTTATCAATATAAAAATATCCATAATCAAATATTCTTGAAGGAAACAAGAATAACACTTGCTAGAGAAATTTTCCTCTTACCCATAGCACTAGGAAAAGGAGAGTGACATTTGAAGGAGCATATTTACCTCTAGCGTTAGGGTAAGGGATCTGAGTGAAGGTTTGTAGATATAAAGAGAGAATAGCATCTAAGGGAAGGTTTCTAGTGTCATGCCCATAACTCACACAAGTATGTACTACAAGGTTCACAAATGGGATTTATAAGGATGAGCGATGTCAAAATCACTAAAATGTCACATCACTATGATTTGGAATACCATGTAGTTGAAAAGTCACTATGCCTTTACTAATTATCCATAAAATCATGATAATATTGGGAATGATGGTCTCAAGGCCCCTTCTCAAGACCCCACCATACTTTTCTAGTACCTTCCCATTGTTTTTGTAAATAGGTTAGCCTCAAAGAATGAAGGTACATAAAGAAACACACAAGAATTAGGGGAAAATACATTATTACCATCCCATATTGACCCTATTTATTGCCCCCACAGTCAAACTATAAATTCCCTAGTGAATCTACATCCCCATAGGACCTTCTAGGAATCCCTCCTAGATACAATAGTTTACATATTTCATATTCCGCCGCACATGATAGTAGCTCAAAAAACATGAAGAAAGCCTCAAAACAAAGAAAATATAAAAACAAGATTCCAAATTTACAATAAAAGTCTCATAAAGGAAAAATAAAGAATGATCAAAGTATTGGCAAGGAAACATCTCAACTTGAATAAAAAAAAAGTCAAATAATTCCTTGAGGCAAAAAAGACTATTACAAAAATTTAATACAAGATAAATGGCTCAAGAGAAAAATACTATTAGCCTGCCAATTTTGAAAGAAAAAGAATCATCAATCAAGGAATATTTAAAAATAATGCATATTTAAATAAATAGAGATGGAAGTGGGAAGTAGAGTTTTGAATTTCAAATATAGTGGAGGTGCAGATGATAGCAGGTTGATTGACGGATGTGTGGCTGCTGAATCGGTGTTGTTTGATAGTTTTCCTACTAGTGAGGGCCCAACGATGAGTCTTGTAAAAGATGTATCGAGTGAAGGAAAAAAATTTAAAGATGGATGTTTTCGTAGCATTAGTCACAATGGGTACGTCATGTTTTCCTTCTCGAGGAAAATTGTGTGGGTTTGTGTGCTAAAGAAAAGCAACCTTTTTGTTTTGAGCGTGCTAAACTATCAACCAATGGTCATGCCGTTTTTACTCTAAACCAAAAGGGAAAAACTTTTCCCCTTCAATTTAGATCTCCTAAAGCTAAGGCTTAGGTGAGTACATTATATATATCCTAGATTGTTTGGTTGAAAAGGGTGTTTCTCTAATGGAGTTCTCGTTAGTTGGGAGTTTTTTGGGCCCTAGACCAATCACAGATGTGGTTTGGGCATGGGTTAATAAGAAATGGCACACTAAAGGCGAGGTCGATATTGTGTCTATGGCCAAAGGGTTTTACTCTTTCTTTTCTTTTTTTATGAAGACTTGGGGGAAATTTTATCAAAGGCCCTTGGCTCATTGGTAAATCAATGTTGGCTTCAACCTTAAATGTCTCTAATTGTTCTTTCAACTTGGATCTTGTTTGGGTAAGATTACAAGGCCTCCTAATGGAATATTGGGATAAAGAAGTCCTCAAAGGCATTGTTAGCACCTTTGGTTAGTTGGTTTCAATTGATGAGATGATGATATCCATGAAATGTTTGGTCTTTGATAGAATTTATGTCAATATAGAGCAGTTAGAATATATCTTGGAGTTAGTGAAGCTAAGATCTAAAATAGGGGATTGGAAGCAAGCGGTAGAGATTTAAACTTTACCTTTTTTTGGCTTCTACTGTAATAAGGTTGGTCATTGGGCTAAAATTTGCCCAAGTAAATTCCAAAAGACTAAATTTAAGGTTTGGAAGGCTACGGAAGGAAAGGCTCTCGATTCCTCTCAATTGCAAAGCTCGACAGTAGTTCACAATGAAAATAATAGAAATATATAGCCCAAGTTTTCTCAAAGATCCATCCTAGTTAGGAGGAGAAACTTTGGGACATGATACATTCACCAATTTTAGGAGCTATATCTATTAATGAAACTTTTAACCCCCTCTTTGATGTTGGATTCTCTTCGAGAGCCTTTGGGCCCAGACTCGAAAAATATGAAAAGTGAGGTCATGAGTCTAGGAGATGGAAATGGTTTTCCCTCTCAATCTTTCTAGGGATTAGAACTATTGGGTGGAAATTTATTATCCTAGTCTTCTCCTTCTCAAGAGAATTTAATATTGGAGCTTGTGATTCCAAGGAAAGAGGCTTAGTTAACCCCAATAGAGGAACCTTTCATAGTGCTTAAAGGTAGGAATAAGAAGAAACATCCTCATTTTGCTACATGATTTCAAGGAGTGGTCACTAGGAATAGATAAAAATTGGATTATGGTTCAAAACAAAGGGGCCAAGGTAGACCCTCCTCTCAAAAAAATAGAGATATGGAAAGTAATTAGGAGATTACAGAGGGATTTTGGAAAACTCTACAGATCACATGATATAAGTGAAAATTAAGATAATTCCATGGAATATTAGGGGACTTAATCATGTTCATAAACATGATCTCTTGACGAATATTATCTAGGATCATAAATTGGATATCCTATTAATCCAAGAGTCCAAGATGCAGTGTGAGAATATGGAAAAACTAAGAATTGTTTGTTCAAGTACTTTGGTTTTCATGGTTACAACTATGATGGGGCTTCCATGGAGCGTAGCCATGGATAAACAAGCTTCACATAGAATTGATCTGATGTCGAGATGATGGAGAACGAGACATCTAATTGTTTCAGTCCAACTTTTAAAGGAAGGATGTGTTGGCAAGAGACATAACACAAGTCATCTGGTGTTGTCATTGATGGAAACCCTAGTCAGTGATTCAATCCACATGTCATCATTTGATCATACCGGAAGTCAAATCGAAGTTTTGTGATTAACTGTCAAACAACAATAGAGCATCTAACAAAATTGTGTTCATTGATTCACATGCAATTTCTTCTTATCATTTTGAGTTGTGGATCTCAGGGAAGGTTGCTTTCTGTATGAGCTTTGTTATTCTTGAATCTTAGTGCCTCATATCGATCTGTGTGCAAGTTAGAAGATCCAGTTGATTATTTTTTTGTTTAAAAGTGCATGAAGGCCGACTAAGTGAATATAGTTGTTGCAGATATTTGAAGAGTAATTGTTTAAGTGTTTTTGTGTTTGTGCATGTTGGTTTGGGTCCTCACTATGTTGTGGTTGACTTTGGTTGGTACACATTGAAAATTAATTATGGATTGAGACGACAGTTTGTAAATATTTTCATATTTTGTTGAAGCTGACATGTAGCAATTAAATCCTTAATAGCGGATATATATAAGTGATCAATCATATCATTTTCATATATGTATGAAGTGTGTTGATTTGTGTTGCAAAATTCATAAGGGTTGTAGAGCGGTTATGCATAGTTTCACTTGTGCATAAAAGGTTTTTGTGATGTGAGTTGAAGCAGATAGAGCAGAAGAGCAGAATCAAACAGAAGGTCAAAGAATTCAATTGATGAGCTTAATTGAAACTATTCTCAGGAATTTGTAGATGTTATTTCATAGTTCACCACTCCTGCTGTCTTTTTACATTTATTGTAAGGCAGTAATCCTTTCTATTTTTGAGTAGTGAGCTCTAGGCAGTGCACTTGAATGCAAGTGTATTCCCATTTTTGTAAACATCATTTTGAGTATACTCAGATCATATTGTGGATTGAAATCCACCGTGGTTTTTCCCCTAACAGGGTTTCCACGTAAAAATACTTGTGTTATGGTGTTGTGGTTGTTTGCTTTATGTTCATGCATATTTCTTTTGGTTGAATGTTATCAGTACTTTAAAGATTAGATTAATAAAGTTAAAAATTGCATAACACTGATTCACTACCCCCTCTTAGTGTTCCTTGATTCCAACAATTGGTATCAGAGCCTAGTTCGTCGAAATAAGTTTAAAATCTTCGGGAAGATCCGAGAAATTAATTAAATGGATTCAAGCAGTCTTAAAGAAAAAAATTTGGTGGCCCTAGATGATCTTGATCAATCCAAATTTGAAGTCTGGGATTTATAGGAAAGTCTCAAGAATGCTGAGAAGTTCATTCAATCATTGAAAGATAAAATCAACGAGTCAAGGGAGAAGAGAAGGGAACTCTTTGATTAGATCAAGTAGAAAGAGAGTAAAAGCATTGAAGATGAACAACTAAGTCAAGCCCTGAAGGAAAAGACAAAAGAGTGTGAAAAGTTTTCCAAAGAAAATGTTGTCTTGAAGCATGGGATGGAATCTATTGTGATGAGGATGACCAGGAGATTGAAGACAGGAAGAAGAATGAAGAAAATCTTGCTCAGTCCTTGAAAGAAAAATCTAAAGAATGTAGCCGAATTATTGATGGATTCAATCAGTTGGAGCTTGAATTGGAACAATCCATAAATAATGAAGAAGAACTTGAAAAGAAGATTATTGATCTTAGAGATGAACTAGCTACTGCAAATGAATTCAAGGAGAAGTTCAAGATTAGCTCAACCAAGCTTGATGAACTGATTAAAAGTCAAAGGATTGAAGGTGACAAGCGAGGTCTTGGATATGAGGAAGGAGAAATTTCTAGATTTGGACAAAGAAGATTTAGGCAAGGAAATCAGATGAACAAAGCTCGAAGGCATCCGATAAGACAACCTAATGTTCAATGGTTACTATTTTTCTTGCAATAAATTTGGTCATATGGCTACTCAATGTAGAAGTAGAATGAATTCAAGTGGTCCATCATTTTCCAGTCAGTGTTTCAATTGCAATAAGTATGGTCATAAGTCAAATGAATGCAAAAATATGATGAATTTTTTTTATAGAGATGTCAGATGTTATACATGCAATCGATTTGGCCATATTGCTAACTAGTGTAGATCAAGAGAAGATCAATGGAGCAACTGGTCTAGACAAAGAAATGTGGTGTGCTACAATTGCAACAAATTTGGTCACATTGCTAGACTTTATAGAAGAGGTCCAGTAAATCAAAGGAGAAACATGCAGAAGGATGAAAAGGGGAAAGGAAAGGTTACTATAGATGAGATCAGGAAGCAAATGAGGAAGATATGGGTGAAGAAGAGTCCCTCTATAGTAGGAAATGATTTCACACCAGATCCTAGATCTGGTAATTCTTCTGGTAATTAGTTTTACGCCTCTAGCCCTAGGGGAGTTGTCAAGAAAATTCTTCAAACCCCCTACTGGTAGTTGGTACCGGGATGTGGATGAGTGTAGTGACTGCATTGATGATCTACATATGTTTTTGAATATTTGGAGAGAGTATTTATGTAGAATTGAAGGTCCCCAGAAGAGTTATCCTTCACATTCTGTGGAAATAGGATATCCAGATGAGTTAGGGAAAAAGAATTTATTGCAACAAAAAGTTAGGTGTGTGAATGATAAAAGGTCATTTGCATTCTTCATTTGTCACTTTTCACTTTGAGAAGAAGAATGTTGGGGAGCTCTAAAGAAAACTTTGGTGAAGTTTGGTGAAGATTCAAGTGTGAAGATGATTCAGCAATCAAACCCTAATCCGAGGTGAAAAGGTATTTATCAGGAAAACTTGTGATCTTGTGAATCTATGAAAATGGCCACTTTTTTGGTAGTTGATATCAAGGATAGACCTAGTCTGAAATTCAAGTGGCATCCTTTCAAACCTATTGAGGCAAAGCCCTTAGGTGCATTTTCATTCGTTCCATACAACGTCTTGCATATTGAAGACATTAAGGCATACATTCATGCTAATATTGAGGAGTTAGGAAGCTTGCAATTGTTGAATTTGTACTCAAATCATATAGTTGGAGAAGATTTCAAGGTGAACCCTGAATTCAAAATCCTAGAGGAGAAGAAATTCATACAAATTGTAAAATTTACCGTGTTTGAAGAAAACGAGTGGGTCTGGTATATTTTGAGTGGACTTCATGCTGAATTCATGTGGTTGAGTCAACCTTTTAAGATTACAAAAGAAGCCATAAGTGTTGTTACGGGTTTAAATTCCTCTGGTGGGTTGTCGATCTTGAAGTCTGTGAAGAATCAGATAGTTACTAATGCAACTAGTTTAGTGCTTGATAAAAGAGCTATGACAATTGATGATATCATTGAAGTGGATGTCAACTTTGCATCTATGGTCATTGGTTACAAGGTCTATCATTCCAGCTGGGATAGTTATGTATATGGTACAACTATTTATGCAGCATATCAAATGGTGGAGGAGAATGTAGAGTATGATCTATGTGAGTTACCTAGAAGCCAGTTAATGGAGAATCTTGGAAAAAACAAGAGAGACAAGAAGAATTCCTTTAAATATGGTAATCTATTGTTGTGTTTGTTCTTTTACTTCATGAATGAAGTTTCAGGATTTGGAAAAGTTCAATGGCAAGGAAATAAACATGTAGCTATTCAAATTAGAGATATATTGCACAGAGTTGGTGATGGTAAAGCCAGGAAAGCTGCAATCTAGGGTTATTTCAAGAGCTTTCAGAGTGAAATGCAAGCAAGAGAAAGAATTCCTACTTCTATTGTGGGGAAGTATAAGGACACTATCTATTTTATGGTTGACATTGATCAATGCTTGATGGAAGCTGTAGCTCTAGAATGGACTGTATTATGCCAATGGGCTATGAGGTTGAGGAACACATCTTGTAACTATATGTACAACATTTGTTGAGTAAACCTTGGGATCTGGCAGAAGAGAGGTTTGAAACCTATGAAGAATAAGATATGCAAGTACATGAGTAGTTGAATAAACCTATGATAGTCTAGAGGGTAAGGAAGGAAGTGGAAGCCTTTGTAGAGAGCATGGGGATATATGTAGAAGATATGAGAGAAGCTAGAAGAAAGAGAGAAGAAGTTGAAGTAGGATCTAGTTAGATAGAACTGAATCTGCTAGTCCGGCAGCATCCTCTGCCCGAACTAGATCTACAAGAAGCTCCACTCTCTCATTTGGTCCTGCAAAGAAGTCAAGTCCTGTAAAATCTCAAGCCAAGTCATCTAGGAGAGAAGGAAAAAGGAAGAAGGACAAGAGCACAAGAGTTTATGTTGTTGTTTCTAGAGATGAAGAGACTGAATCTAATGAAGAGATAAGAGAAGTTAAGTAAAAGGGCACAAAAGAAACAAAAGTATCTAAGGACAAGCCCTCTGGTGAAGAGAAAGCAAGAAAAAAGATGAAAATAGACAAATCAGGTATGTCTATAGAAGAAGTGGAGAAGGAATTGATTAAGGATGGTAATATTAGGCCTCTTTGTGAATGATATGACACCTTTGATAGTGCTAGTCAAAGAGTTCTTTAGGAAGCTTCAATAAAATACTTGAATAATTTCAATATGACTCTTATTGAAATAATGCATGCATTACCCAAAAGTTTGTATGAAGTTTTAGAAATGAGAAGAGTGAGTGCAAGGATAGAAGAAGAGAAAATGAGAGAATGGATACTTGTTGATCTGTGTCTGGTGATGTCATTAGAAGAAATGAAGAATATACTAAATGAAGAAAAAAGGGATTTCAAGAGAAAAACAAGGGTGAAAAAGTTAATGATTGGATAGACTGAAGAAGTTGCAAAGGATACTGAGAAAATCCTCAAGGAAATTTTGTTAAAGAACAGATACAATGTTGTTTTTGAAGAAGTGCATGATGAAGATGTCTCATTTGGTCTAGTAGTAGAAGAGGGAAAATAAGATACATTTGAGGACACTCTAAATCCTCTTGACATACATGATGCTGAAATTCCTATGGAGAATGAAGCTCCTAAAGTAGTGTCAATTGAAGAAAAAGAAAAAGAGATTCCTAACTTAGCCATGCAAGAATTAGTGCCTGAAGAGAAGAAGGATGAAGTGAAGGAGATTCCTATGGAATCAAGAGACACTGCTAAAACAATGAAGGAGTTTTTAGAAGAGCAACATGAAGAGTTTGATATTAATTGATTAGAGGTCCTATCAATTTGGCTACTTTGTCTCCCATTGAGAAACTGTAAGTTGCATCATTTTCACAAGCCAAGGCAAGGGAAGAAATTCTAAAATCACATATTCAAGATAGTGAGTTGTTGAATCTTGCATCTGGTATTTTGGAGAAGATTATTCCTTCATATATCAAAGATTCATCCAATTCTCCATCTGGTAAGCTAAAGAAGCTTGTAAATTCTGTAAGTACTCATTTTGAGTCACTTGAGAAGTTAGCTATGGATAAGGTTGAGAAGGAGTTTGATGGTAAAAGGTTTAGTAGGTTGAAAGGGATGATAGCTAATGACAAATCTTTGTTAGCTACTTATGTAAAGAATATCTAAAGTGCTTTGTTTGAAGGTGGTAACATTTATAAATCATGTCTATCTTTATCTAACTTCACTGAGGATATTGAAAAGAAAATGAAAGAATGTGAGAAATAGTTAGTAAATATCACTCAAGTATTTGATCCTCTAATCATTTCTATTGGAAAGCAAGAAGGTCAAGTCATATCCCTACTTAACAAGATCAAAATTTTGAAGGATGAAGAAGGTAAAATGATTGAAAGGGTTTGTGAGCTTCGAGGACTAATTGGTCCTAAGATGGAAACAATGTTGAGTGTATTAAAGGAAGCACAAGATGCTATAGCGGTCAATGATCCAGTGAACCTTGAATCAACAAAGATGCAATATTACTTATTATGTGGTCACATGACTATCTTGGAGAGTCTCAAGAAGATTTGGGATACGAGTTTGAACCTGTTGAAGAGAAATTTTGCAGATCTATTCAATTTTATGTTAGTTGTAGAAGCCTATTTGTACATATGCAGTTTGCTCACAACAATTTTGTTTGATTTTTGGTATGCAGATTCCTGCCTTTTCCATTGATGTCAAAGGGGCAAAATGTGACAGTGAAAAATGTCTTAATCATCTTAGGGGGAGTTGTGTTTTTGTAGTTTTTAAGGTAGGCAGTGTATAATTCATGTTGGTATTGATTCGACACTAAGTGATTTTTCACTAAGTGGGTATGTGTTGGATCATCATGGGCCAAAAAGTGGCAATATGATGGGTATGTGGCTAACGACTTTTGTTTTACCCAAAATTGATGAAATGAAAAGGGTTTTTAAAGGAGATTCTTAGCTTCCACCAATATAAATTATGCTTTACTTTGAATTTAATAAGTAATTATCATTCATTTTCTATTCAAATTACGACTAAAGTCCTAATTGATAGATTGATTGAAAAACATCTATAGCTTTCAATCGTTATCACATTTTTTGAATCCAAAACATGTGTCACATTCTATGCTTCGCATACTATAGGATTAAAAAAGAAAAAATGAATTTCATGAAGTATTGACCAAGTTGAGGTGGTCCGACATATGCGTTTTTTATATTTTTTAAAATTTGTAATAAAAAAATCATAATTAATTATTTACTTAGAAAAAAATTACAAAAATTATGCATCACATCGGGACATGGGTCCTCTACTTATATCTAAAATATTATAAAAAAATATTATCATTTTATTGTGGTTAGGGTGGCCAGACAGACACCTACTTCTTATTTTTCCCTAAAATTTAAGTACTACTACATTGAAATTTCAATTTTTTCACCAAATAGTTTTTTTTTAAATAAACCTAGTAGTTTAGAAACTACATTCAATTTTCTAAAGATTCTATTCTTACATATTTTTAAAATAATATAGATAACTTATTCAAATTTTTACGTCAAGTTGCCTAACCCTATTTTTTTTATTTTTTTGCCACCTAAGGGCCTGGTTTTTCCATGATGATCTTGCACATACCCAAGTGTTGCCATCAATGCGAAAGGGGGAGATTGTTGGAAAGAGACACTGCACAAGTCATTTGGTGTCGCCATTGATGGCAGCCCTAGTAAGTGATTTGATCCACCCGTCATCATTTGATCATACCAGAAGTCAGATCAAAGTTTTGTGATTAACTGTCAAACAAGAACAGAGCATCCGACAAAATTGTGTTCATCGATTCACATGCAATTTTTTGTTATCATTTTGAGTTGTGGATCTCAGGGAAGGTTTCTTGGTGTATGATCTATGTTATTCTTGAATCTTAGTTCCTTGTATCGATCCATGTGCAAGTTAGAAGATTTGATTGATTATTTTTTTGTTTAACAACGCATGAAGGCCGACTAAGTGAATATAGCCGTTGTGGATATTTGAAGAGTAATTGTTTAAGTTTTTTTGTGTTCGAGCATGTTGATTTGGGTCCTCACTATTTTGTGTCCAACTTTGGTTGGTACGCATTAAAAATTAATTATTGATTGAGCTGACAGTTTGTAAATATTTTCATATTTTGTTGAAGCCGACATGTAGCGATTAAATCCTTAGTAGTGGATATATATAAGTGATCGATCATATCATTTTCATATATGTACGAAGTGTTTCAATGCGTGTTGCAAAAATAAAAATGGTTGTAGAGTGGTTATGAATAGTTTCACTTGTGCATAAAAGGTTTTTGTGATGTGAGTTGCAGCAGACAAAGTAGAAGAGCAGAATCAGACAAAAGGTCAAAGAATTCAATTGATGAGCTTAACCAGAACTATTCTCAAGCATTTGTAGATGCTATTTCATAGTTCACCACTCCTGTTGTTTTTTGACATTGATTGTAAGGAAGTATGCCTTTCTATTTTTTAGCAGTGAGCTCTAGGCAGTGCGCCTGAATGCAAGTGCATTCCCATTTTTGTGAACATATTTTTGAGTATACTTGGATCATATTGTGGATTGACCTCCACCTTGGTTTTTCCCCTAATAGGGTTTCCACATAAAAAATCCTTGTGTTATGGTGTTGTGGTTATTTGCTTTATGTTCATGCATATTTCTTTTGATTGAATGTTATTAGTACTTTAAAGATCAGAATAATAAAGTTAAAAATTGCATAACACTGATACACCCCCCTCTTAGTATTCCTTGATTCCAACAGGATGATCGAACCAATCGTAGGGCGAGAAAAACCATTATGTGTTTTTATCAATGCTTTCAGTTTATCATACGTATCTTGATAGAGTTCATGCACAAGTAGGAATTCTTCAGTGATCACATTCTCTCAATAGACGGGATCAATTAACATCCCATTAGTGGGCTTGTCATTGATTTGGCCAACTAAGTAATGAGGACAATCAGGTGTGTTTCTAGTTATATCTTTTGATGAGAAAGCAATGTCAAGAGGTGTTTTAGTTCAACCCTTACGAGGTAGAATTTCAATCAATCCAACCATAATATCCATAGGATTTTGTTCATCAATATCCATGTTATCATCATTTGTGTCAACATTCATCACATCATTCTTCTTAGTTTCACTAGCCTTGACAAATGAAATATTATGATTTGGCATGTGGTTGGTAAATATTTTTAGGTTTTGGTTAGGAGGAGGGAATGAACTTATTACCTTGATCATTGAAACCTCCAATTTAAATATGTTTGGAATCAATGAGGTCTTGCATGAGATGTTTAAGACGCTTACAATATTTTGTATCATGTCCATTTTTTCGGTGAAAATGACAATAGGAATTTGATATAAAGTTCAAAAGTAATGACTTAGTAGGATTTGGAGTTCTAATGGGAGGTAAGAAAATCAAGTTCTTTTCTAGAAGTTGTATCATGATGTTATGGAGGGTATCAGGTAAGGGAGTAAATTGTCTTTTCAGATCCCCAAATACAAAGGGATTTGTCTTCTTTATAGTAGCCACTTGGGTATCAACATGTTGGGTTATTTGTTGAGGGGGATTTAGTTGAAGAAAACCTTTATTTTGTTTCCTAAAATGTTGGTAATTTTTTTGATTTATGGATTCAGACTTTTCAGGACAACTAGAGGTTGATTTTGTTTCATGACTACTAATTGAGTTTTGATAATCACGAAGGGTAGTTCACAAGTGTATGAAGGAAGGAAATTTCATCATGTCAATCTTATCTTGCATCTTAGTATGTAAGTTCTCAATGAACATTCATTGAAGGTGAGGATCAAGAATTTGTATGTCAATTTGGGAATAAAACAATTGGTAGCATGAAATGAAGTCAGTGACGATTTTAACATACTTTTTCTTACATCTCATCAAATCAGCTGAAGTCATCTTAGGAGTCATGTGCACTTGGAAATGATTGATAAAGGCCTCAACAAGTTCATTGAACGAACGAATTGTGTTATTCGGTAAGGAGGAAAACCATTATAAAGAAGTATCTTTCAAGGACCTCTAGAGGGAATAGTTTAGCCAAGAGTTTATCTTCAAATATGAAATCACTACATAGGGTTGTAAATCCGGAAACATGGCTAACAGTATCTCCTTTCCCACCATATGTCTCAAATTGGGGAACTTCAACACCTTGTGGAATTTTTTCTCTCAATATCTCCAAGGATGAGGGGTTGGTTTTGATGTATTGGGAAGGTTGACAATTGTTGTTTTGATTTAGGGTTGCAAGTTCTTCTTGAAGGGATGCCATGCTTTGTAAAAGTGTGTTAATGATAGTGTCATTGTTGTTGTAAGGTGGAGGAGTATAAGGTGGAGTGGGGTATGTATGCGAAGGTAAAGTCAATTGTAAATTTTTAGGGAGGATGTTTGAGATACTGAATGCACAATGCTAGAAGAATTCCCTGTGGAAATACCTAACTGTTCACATTTCTAGTAGGTTGAATGGTTGTGGTAACTTGAGTAATATTGTATGTAGGAATGGAAATGGGTATTATAGAAGTAGGGATTGAAGTTCCACCTTGGATTTGAGTGTACCCTAAAGCTTGAGTAGAACTAGTGATGGTAGGGATAGTGTTGTTAACATTATGCCCATTGGTTATAGGAAGTGAAGTCATGGGAAATGAAGTATGCATACTATAATCCATAGGGGGTTGATTATCAACACTATCAAGAAGAGATCTAGAAAACCCAAGATCCACGATGAGTGGTATATCATTGGATGACATGAGTCTTGAGCTACGTCTCACAATAGTATTGCTAAGAGGACACCAAGTTGTAAAGCTCATACAAGTTTTACAAACTTAGTGTGCAAACCAAAAATGGAAAGATGGTAAAGTGCAATGCAATAACCTAGAATGAAATGTGTAAATGCAATTATTAGATTCTAAATAAGGTAATTTATTGATTACACTATCATGAAAAAATATAAAAATGAAATGTAAATGCAATTTTGAATTCAAACAATGCATAAAATTAAGAAAATTAAGCTAGATCTAATGAAATGAATGAACCTAAAACTCAACAAACTAAAACAAGGACCTAACAATAGCAAAAAAAAACACAGAAATGATGTTTTTAATGTTGTAAAATATAGATTTAGGTATGATACATGACTAAATCACCAAGATGGGAGAATGAGTCCCAGTTAGGGTTTTAGGTAGATTTAAATACTAAAAAATAAACACAAAATTTCCACAAATAGTGAAAAACCATTTGTATAGGGACTAAATCGCCCAGATAGGCGAATGAGTCTTGAATTGGGGTTTTTACACCAAATTCAACAAATTCTAAGTTGATTCTAATGTTTCTAACTTGTATTTTGACTTTACTATTTGCAATTATAGAATTTCAATGAAATTAAATGATTTGAGATGCAAATATGTAACCCATATGCACTTTTCACTAATGCAATATTTGGAAGCACTAAATACAAATTAAATAATACAATATCTAATTCAAATTTAATGTAAGTGAGATCTAGGATTGAAATTCTCTTCAAATCAGAAATAAAGTGTCCAAACATCGGGTTTACCAAAATCAAATGATGGGGAATGGGATGTTCCACCTTTTAGGAGATGGAACAATTAGGGACCTATTTCACACTTCACTTCATTAGGAAACCAAGATCGCTCAACCAAGTGACTCAATTGAGGGAAGGGAAAAAAGGGAGGTTTCCTTATGTGTGATTAAATAGAGGGGTTCGCCATTAAATGAAGCTTCTACAGAGAAATGCAAATATGAATACACTAAACCCTAGAAACTTAGAATATGAAATCAGATAACTAAACAAAAAGATACAGAAAGGTACTTGGAGAAGTAGAGATGACTAAATAAGATCTAAAAGCCTTGAAGATTATTGTTCTTGAAGTGCACTGGGACTAATATGCTAGACTGGGAGATTTATTTCTAGTTTAGGGTTTCTGTGCAAAATCAAGAATCTCCCCATGACTGATCAGAATCCACTTAAAACTAGAAAAAGAGCTATACTAGGACTCATACAACCAAGGTACAGTGATTTAGTCTCGTTATTAAGGTTTTTCCAATATTTATGTAGCCTCTGGTGATCTTGTGTAGCTTTCATCTTGTCCAATCTTCAGGTCTGAAAGGTCTGAATTCTGATCTGTAGGTGATTTTCTGTGAAGATGACAACTTCTTGACAACTTTGACAACTTTCTTCAATCTTGCAACTTTGTCTTCAAAGGATCATCAAGCTCTAAAACACAAAGATATGAAAACACACATCAAGAGAGAAAAATATTTATTTGTTAGTGGATAGGGGTTTGCATTGGTCAAACCTCGTTTGGGTAATCAAACCTTGAAATGAAACAGAAATAGGATGACTTGATATGATGAATGAACAATATGCAATGTGAAACTCACCAAAAGCATTGAAATAAAGGCTGCTAACTTGTGTGAAATGGCTCTAATGGATGTGGATCCTGATTCTTGATCTAGTGAACCAACAATTTTGATGTTGTTCTATGGACTTCTCTTGCACTCTTAGGATATTTCACTTAGAAGGAGAGAGATAGAACACCAAAATTGAAGTGGTTCACTCAAATAGAGGATTGTACGATGTAATTAAGACTAAATGGAATGATGTAGATGCAACTAAATGATGTAATTGACTAGTTATTAATGCAAAACTAATGTAATAAGCAATGTTTGAAAACATAGTGAGGTATGTAGAAAATTTAATAGAAATGAAAACTAATGCAAACATAATTGAACAAGGTCAAACAAAGTGCACCTAGGAATTGGATGATGATTCTGAAATGCTTTGAAGTTTGGAAGAAATCAATGTAAATCACTAGTGGGACTCATTCACCACTTATGGTGAATCAGTCCTACTTTTGACAAAAACACCTAACAATTGCTTTTCAACAATCAGGAATTGGAATTTGACAAAATCACCTTTTTCAGCATTAAGGGGGGACTCATTCCCCACTAATGGTGAATCAATCCTAAAAAAAATTATGAAATCAAAGGTCAATTTTGTAGCTCCAGATTTGCACTTTGTCTTCTTGTCAGGTTGGTGGAGTCAAATATGCAAAAAATGGACTGTAGGTTGTCTCCAATCTTGAAATTGAGTTTAGTTGACTTGAAACACTTTGTTGACTTGTTGACCACCTTTCAATACCTAATTGCTTGAAAAATCTACATACAAAAGTCTACAAACACACATACAAAAGGCAAAAAATGGTTAATGGTTAGAGTATAGGGATTTTCCTTGGTCAAATCCCACTTTAGTAATCAAACCCTTAATGAAGAAATGAAATGAAATGGGCAAGGAATGATGAATAAACAACATGCAAATGCCCTAAACTTACCACAACCTTGTTGAAGAAATATGAAGATATGTTAATGGTTGCTCCAAAATGCTTGATGAATGCTTGATTGAATGATACAAAATGCTTGAATGCTAATTGAATTTGAATGAGTGAATACAAGTGAATGGTGGTTGAAATGAGAATAAAAACACTTGTTTATACCCACTTATTCCCTAATAACCCAATAATACCTCACCATAGGCCGACATAAGGTATTTTTAAATAAAAGCCCGAAAAGAATTTTGAATTATTTTGACTTTGGTGCCAAGAGGGACTCATTCGCCACCCATGGCAAATGGGTCCCACCTTGAGCTTGTATGTGAGTTTCGGGAATTAACTTGCATTTAATGTTTTTTGTTGGGTTTACATTCAAAAATACACTTAATTAAGTGTTATGAGTGCATAAAGGGGTCAAATAAAGCATAAAAAAGGTGTAAATAGTGAAATCAAGCCTAGAAAAGTGTGAAATCTTGTTACAAGACTTTACAACACTTTAAAATAGGACCTGACAAGTGATAAAAAGGTAATTTTTAGGTGAATTGTAATGAAAAGAGTCTAGAAAAGTGTAGAAATGTGTTACAACACTTCACAACACCTTCACAAGATGCCATAATTTGAATATTTAGGACCTAATGTGAATGCATAAGTTACATTGTAACATTAAATCAAAGCAAGATAAGTCAAACATCACAAGAGAAAGACCTAAAATACTATGAAAATGTCAATGATCCATTTTTCTATGGTACATTTAGCCCCCACTTTAGTGAGAGGATGAACTTGCTTCAAACTCACACTAAAG
Organism: Sequoia sempervirens; assembly: GCA_007258455.2. NCBI lineage: Eukaryota > Viridiplantae > Streptophyta > Pinopsida > Cupressales > Cupressaceae > Sequoia > Sequoia sempervirens. The sequence goes on along the minus strand of VDFB02105785.1, from coordinate 162,358,720 downwards.
TAGCCATGCATATCAATAAGGATCCAAATGCACTTATGTTAGCAAGATGGAATGGCCACAATCAAGAGGGATGATTAAGCCCCCAAGTTGAAGATCCCATCGAAAACTAAACATAAGAACAAAGGAAAGCATGCGAGAAAGAAAGAGAAGAGAAGGGAGAATCAGATCAAGCTTTGATTATTTGTCCAACTAGTTGTGGATTAGATCTCTAGGCTATTTATGAGAAAAAGAGAATGCATACTCACTCTAGGGCTATAGAACTCATGGCATTCCGCTAGGTGAGAAGACCCAAAAGGTGAGAAACATACGCTAGTTGTTATGCACTCACAAACACATGGGTGGCTATGGGGAAAGTCGTGTCACTAAATGGGCTTCCTGCTCAACCATATTAAAGTTATACCTCTTGATAACTTTAACAAGGTGCCACAAGGGAAAATGTCGGTTCGTGCTTCATGAGACAAGAAAAGCTTTGTATTCTTAGAACTCATGAACAAAGAGATTGGTACCACAGGCATGCAAGTTGTGTTATGCAAGGTAGCAAAGATGTAAAATGCAAAAATGTAAAATACAAAGGATGTTCAAAGGAGTCTTGTTAAGTTTATGCAAGGTTTATCACTTAGGGAACATTATGTCTAATGTATCCAAGAGAGGACCTATCAAAGAATAGAATATTCACAACTTAGGGGATGTAGTGTGTCACATTAGACCACTAAGAGGAATGTAATATGCTAAGATAGATCACACTTATGAAGGACATCACACGCAATGTCATCCAAAACGTGACAAACACATCGTATGAAGTTACAAAACTACACTAAGAATCAAGAATGAAAATGAAATGATGCCACTGTATGCCCCCCACTTTAAAGGAATTGCTACACACCGTTCTGTGAGTAATTACTTTAAAGTAGCAAAGGAAAACAAATGCAAAAAGAAAAAAAGATATGAGAGCCAACTTGGAAAGCCCCTATGCTAAGTCATATGTTTCTAAGTTAGGTTGCTTCATGTAAATGAAAAAGAAAGAAAAAAAAAAGGAGGTTTCCCCCCATAAAGGAACACACCAAACACATAAGGGATCTATGGATTTGGGGTCAGGGTATGCACAAGATCATGATGGGCCAAAAAGTGGCAATATGATGGGTATGTGGTTGACAACTTTTTTTTAACCAAAAATTGATGAAACAAAAAGGGTTTTTAAAGGAGATTCTCAGCTTTCCACCAATATAAATTATGCTTTACTTTGAATTTAATAAGTATTATTCATTTTCTATTCAAATTATGACTAAAGTCTCAATTGATAGGTGATTGAAAACATTTATAGCTTTCAAATGGTATCACATTTTTAATCCAAAACATGCTTCACATACTATAGGATTAAAAATAAAAGATAAATTTCATGAAGTTTTGACCAAGTTAAGGTGGTCAAACATCAAGTTTTTATATTTTTAAAATTTGTAATAAAAATTCATAATTAATTATTTACTTGAAAAAATTTACAAAAATATGCATCACATCGACATGAGTCCTCTACTTATATCTAAAATATTATTATAAAAAAATATTATCATTTTATTGTGGTTAGGGTGGTCCAACACCTACTTCTTATTTTTCCTTGAAATTTAAGTACTCTGCATTGAAATTTCAAATTTTCACCAAATAGATTTTTTTTTTAAACAAACCTAGTAGTTTAGAAATTACATTCAATTTTCTACAGATTCTATTCTTACATATTTTTGAAATAATATAGATAACTTATTCAAATTTTTACATCAAGTTTCCTAACTCGTTTTTCTGAAATTTTTTTTGCCACTTAAGGGCTTGTTTTTTTTCCATGATGATTCTACATACCCGTCAATATGTTTGTTGCTACAATGTTTTGATTAAAGAGCTCAGAAGCCATCATTCCCAAATACACATAGAACTGGAAGAATTACATAAAGAGAGAAAAAAAAAAAGAAAGAAAGTTTTTTGGGTCAACATGGAAGAGACATTATAGTCTCAATGCTTTGCATTGTCCCCAAAAGGAAAAGACAAATGAAAAAAAGGAAAAAGAAAAGGAAAAAGCTATTGGGTCAACATGAAGGAGACATTTTGGTCTCAATGCCTTGCATCATCCCCTAAAGGGAAAACACAAGAAAGGATTAAAAAAGGAAAAGGAAAAGGGACCATTGGGGTCAACATGGAAGAGACATAGGGAATCTCAACGTTTTGCATCATCTCCAAAAGGAAAACACAAAAAAAAAGAAAAAAAAGAAAATGCAAAATGTATGACATATAGAAGTATAGAGGTAAAAATAGAGGAATTGCACAAAGAGAGAGAACATCAAACACACATTATGGGGGAATACGATACACACATACAATCACACCAAATAAAAGAAAAAGAAAAAGGAAAAATGAATATAAAAGGCTAGTAAGGCGAATGCAAGTCAACCATCTAACAAGTTATCTGCCTCCCAATCATGTTGAGTAGATTGTGAGGCCGGTTGACTATCCAAAGGAAGAATTGCATGTGTCGAACTAGGGGAAGTGCCAAGTTCTTCACTTGGTGTAGCAGATTTATCATTTAAGCTCATAGATGATGAAAATAAAGAGTTTAAATCATTATGCACTTCTTCATCAATTTTAGTGATCTCATCATCATCATCATCTAGGTTAATCATGATGGGAGGACGGAAAGTAATTTCCAAGGAAGGATGTATCAGGAGCTATGGATTTTGGATTAGGTCATTTTTTTGTGAGGGTTGGATAGTACTATCTTGTGGTGGGTCAAGAGGATGAGGGTGATCATTTATGGCTTTTGTCAAAGGCGAAGGTTGATTTTATTTTTTATTTTCGGTTTGCATTTAACAAGCAAGGAGACAACAATGACGTATATGCTCCCTAGCATCGTGGTTTCGCTTAATTTTATTTTGAATTTGTTGAGGTGTAAGAGTGGGTTGATCCACTATAGGTTATTTTACTTTTGGAGGGGGAAGAACAAAAGGAATTGAAGAAGATGGGTCAATCACTTTCTCCTTGGCTTTATAAACTTGTTTAATGTAAGGAGGCATGATAGGATTGGTTTCATTTTCTCTTGGGCATTTAAATGAGGAAGGGGAAGTGTCTGTGGTTGGTTGCTTTGGAGCTTATATTGTTTCTTCAATGTCAAACTCAAGCTGAAGCATGGTTTCATCAAGGATAGGAGTAGCAGAAGTGGACAGGGGCATGTTACGAAGAGACAATTCGGCTATTCATTTGGCTTTGAACTTTTGATAGGTTATGAAAAAGAAGTCTCTTCGAGGGGTGATGGGTTCCATAGGTCTAGTTCAAAAGGATTCTAAGGAAAAATTACCTTTATAGGACAATGGATTAAAACCACTATGGTGTATGGTAAATATTTCATTGCCATGCAGAAACTTCAAACATTTGTGAACAACTGAAGGAACAACTTTCATCAAACAAAGCCAAGGATGACCTAGCTGCAAACGAAATTGATCCATTTATGGAATAATAGAAAATGTTACATCCAAAGATTTGGGTCCTATTTGTAATGGGAGTACGATCGATTCAATTGTAGGGCATGCAAAACTAGTATGTGTTTTAATCCATGTTGGTTTATTATAATTGTCTTGATAGAGATCATGTAATACTAAAAACTCTTCCATGATCACAATCTCGCCACAAGAGGGATCTATTAATATCCCATTGGTTGGCTTATCATAGATTATGCTGGCTATGTAAAGAGGACCATCAGGAAGCTTTTTATGTATATCATGAGAAGAAAAAGTAATATCAAGAGATTTGTTGGTTGGGCCCTTACAAGAGACAACATCTATCGTACCCACAAGTTCATCCATAGGATTAACTTGGGTAACATTTGGAGTAATATCATGTTGAACATCATTATTTGTATCAATGTTCATCACATGAATGTTTGAAGGTTCACTAGGCTTGATAAATGAAACATTGTGTTTAGGAATAGGGTTGGTAAAAAAATTTAATTTCTGATTAGGGGGTGCAACGGACTTATTGCCTTGATCATTGACACCCACAATGGACAAATGACTAGAGTCAATGAGGTCTTGAACTATGTGTTTGAGACATCTACACTGTTTGGTGTCATGTCCATTTTGGCAATGCAAATGACAATAATCATTTGGTTTAAAGGTGGGTGGTAAAGGCTTGGTGGTATCAAGTGGTTTAACGGTAGGAAAAGTAATCATTTGTTGCTGGAGCAATTGATTCATTGTGTTATGGAGAGTATCGGGTAAGGAGGTAAATTGTCTCTTCGGATACCCATAGGTAAAGGGCACCGCTACTTTAACAACTGCCACTTGACTCTGAACAAGTTGGGTTGGTTACAAAGAAGGCAGATTGAACTATAAGCAACCTCTATTTGGTTTTCTAAAGTTTTGTGTGTTGTTTTGGTTGTTTTGATTAGACTTGTCAACTCGGTTAGAAGTGGACTTTGAATCACGACTAGTGACCGAGTTGTGATAGTCACAAAGGGTCATGCATAAATGCATGAATGAAGGAAATTTCATGAAAGTTAACTTATCCTGAAGGTGATGTGCAAGTTTTTGATAAACATCTTTTGCAAATGTGAATTAGGAATCTTAACATCAATTTGAGCATACAATGTCTGATAATGTGAAATGAAATTAGTTACTTTTTCATCTACATTTTTTTTACATTGCATTAAATCAGACATTGTCTTTTTGGGAGTCATATGGACTTGGAAATGACTTATAAAGGCATCCAAAAGTTCATTAAACTATCAGATTGAATGATTGGGTAGGTTTGAAAACCACTCTAATGTAGTGTCCTTTAAGGGCCTAGGAAAAAGTTTGGCTAATAGTTTATTGTCGAGGAAAAAATAACTACACGGTGTTGTATAGGCATTAACATGATTAGTAGGGTCTCCTTTACCTTCGTACTTCTCAAGCCTAGGCATCTCAATTTCTAGTGGCATCTGTGTTCTCAAGATCTCTAGAGATAATGAACTACTACAAACATGATATGTGGGTGGAGCATTTTGACTTTGGCTAATGGTGTATATTTGTTGTTGCATGGATGAAACGGTATTAAAGAGTTGTGTAATGATGGGATCGGTGTAAGTAGTATGAGGTGGAAGAGAGAATAGTCATGGAGTGTATGTAATGTTAGGAGAAGTGAAAGGAACACTAAGAGAGGTGAAGATAGAAGATGGAACATTTGATGCCACAAAAGAACTAGGAATGCTAGTTGGAATAGTGAAAGGAGTCACATAACTAACTTGTTGCATGGTTGTTGTAACTTGAGGAGTGGTATAGGTGGGTATGGATGCTATGGTTGGAGGAGGAATGTGAGATCATCCTAGGCTCACAAGAATGTTTGTTGATTAGGATATTGAAGGAACATGTTTGTTGCATATCTCAGCTACTCTTTTCATAACTTGTAAGCCATCGTCACTTTCAATCAAGTGATGAAGTTTTCTATGGCAGGTATGGCAATGATGGAAATGTTTTCAAGACTTAAATCTTGTTGTAAATGTGAAAAATCCTCATGAATACTAATGATTTTTTCTTGTGGAATGGAATTTTTTTGTGTGTCAACATGCATTGAATGTGAAGGTAAAGGCATACTAGTGGTAGTATTCATGCTTAATGCACCATTTTCCATACTAGGAGTAGGAGCTCTTGAGATCCCAAGGTCCACAAATAAAGTGCTATTGAGGGAAGCCATGAGTCTAGAACTTGAACAATCATAAAAGTACCACAAAATATGGAGTGAATGCAAATGAAAACTAGGAACAACAAAATTCTAATAACTCTATAAATTGAAACAAGAAGACACTAACAAGAAACAGAAATGCAGGAAATCTCAATGCAGAAAATACAACTAGACTGATTCACCCAGGGTGGCGAATTACACCAAGTATGGATTTTTTTATGTTTTTCAAAAAATTTAAAGTGAATTCAATGATTTTTAGATGCAGAATGAGGATGCAAATGCAAATTTTTAGTTTTTGAATGATATGATATGCAAAAATGAAGTCTGTATGAGTCTTTCACTAATGCACTTTGAGAAATGCTAGGATGCAAAAACAAAAAAAAACCTAATTGAATGTTGATGCAAATGAGACCTAGGATGCAAGGATGTAATTGAAATAAAAAAGATAAAGTGTTCAATATGCAGGTTTACCAAAATGAACCAACAAGTTTGATGTTGTTCTATAGATTTCTCCTTGACACTTAGGATCTTTCACCTAAAAGGAGAGAGATAGAACACCAAAATTGAAGTGGTTCACTCAAATAGAGGATTGTATGATGTAACTAAGACTAAATGAAATGATGTAGATGCAACTAAATGATGTAATTGACTGATTATAAATGCAAAACTAATGTAATATGCAATGTTTGAAAACATAGTGAGGTATGTAGAAAATGCAATAGAAATGAAAACTAATGCAAATAGAATTGAACAAGGTCAAACAGAGTGCACTAGAGAATTGGAAGTTGAATTTGAAATGCTTTGAATTCTGATAGAAATCAATGTAAATCACCAGTGGGACTCATTCACCATTGATGGAAAATTAGTCTTGCTTCTAACAAAAACACCTAAAAACTGCTTTCTGACAGTCGGCAACTGGAATTTGACAAAATCACCTTTTTCAGCCTTAAGGTGGGACTCATTCGCCATTAATGGTGAATCAATCGTCCTCCAAAATTTTGTGAAATCCAAGGTCAATTCTATAGCTCCAGATCTACACTTGTCTTCTTGTCAGATTGGGAGAGTCAAATTTGCAGAAAACAGACTGTAGGTTGTCTCCAAGCTTGAAATAGGGTTTAGTTGACTTGAAACACTTTTTTGACTTGTTGACCACCTTTCAATACCTAATTGCTTGACAAATCTGCAAACAAAAGTTTGAAAACACACATGCAAAAGGGGGAAATGGTTAAGGGTTAGAGTATAGGGATTTTCCTTGGTTAAATCCCACTTTGGTAATCAAACCCTTAATGAAGAAATGAAATAAAATGAGCAAGGAATGATGAATAAACAACATGCAAATTTCCTAAACTTACCACAACCTTGTTGAAGAAATATGAAGATATGTCAATGACTTCTCCAAGATGCTTGATGAATGCTTTATTGAATGATGCAAAGTGCTTGAATGCTAATTGAAGTTGAATGAGCAAATGCAAGTGAATGGGGGTTGAAATGAGAAGAAAAACACTTATTTATACACACTTATGCCCTAATAACCCAATAATACCTCATCACAGGCCAACATAAGGTATTTTTAAATAAAAACCTGAAAGGAATTTTGAATTATTTTGATTGGAGCCAAGAGGGACTCATTCGCCACTCATGGTGAATGGGTCCCACCTTGGGCTTGTAAGTGGGCATGGGGAATTAACTTACATTTAATGTTGTTTGTTAGGTTTACATTTAAAAATAAACTTAATCAAGTCTTATGAGTGCATAAAGGGGTCGAATAAAGCATAAGAAAGGTGTAAATAGTGAAATCAAGCCTAGAAAAGCGTGAAATCTTGTTACAAGACTTTACAACACTTTAAAATAGGACTTGACAAGTGATGAAAAGGTGATTTTTAGGTGAATTGTAATGAAAAGAGTCTAGAAAAGTATAGAAATGTGTTACAACACTTCACAACACCTTCACAAGGCACCATAATTTGAATATTTAGGACCTAATGTGAATGCATAAGTTACATTGAAACATTAAATCAAAGAAAGATAAGTCAAACATCACAAGAAAACGAACTAAAAGACCATGAAAATGTTAATGATCCATTTTTTATGGTATATCTAGACATGAGATAGTGTATTTGAATGCTTGCTTGAATCATAAAAAGCTACATCACGAATGTTAGCTCACAAACACACATGATCCATGATGACTTTGACATGATGCTTGAATCTTGAATGTTGCTCCAAATGCTTGATAATTTTCTCTCGAATGCTCTTGTAATCACTCTTGAGCATACATTTTCTATAATTCTAGAATACTTGAATTGCTTAGATCTTGTTAGGAGAAAATATGTGAAATAACCTATCTTTATACTTGTTTATGCAAAATTACCCGAAATTACAATGCTACAAGCTGACATCAAATCTAGGAGAATAAAATCTCACCAAGAAATTAATTTAAAATAGGTCCAAGCTAAAGGAGGACTCATATGCTAGTTAGGGTGCATGAGTCCCTATAGCTTAAACTTGGGACACAAGCTTCAAGAAATGTTAAGTTTAATGCATATTCGGGATTAGGTCTCAAAACCTAGGTTGGACCCATGTGTCCAAGGTGGCATATGAGTCCCAAATCACGAGATCTGGAACACACAACCCAAAACATGGATTATGATTGGTCATTTAATAAATGTTTAGATTAACCTCAGAGAAATGAATTAAAGAAGGCTTGTGGATGCAAAATAGGACCAAATAAGGCATAAAGAAGCCCAATATTAGCAAGGAGGGCCCAAACAAGTGTGAAAATGTAAAGGGATACATTTTCCTAAACTACACTCATAATCATCTTTAATATAGACCCCTCGGTAATGCCCGTAACCTTGATTAGGGACTACTCTAACCTTTTAAATTGGATTACCACTACATTTATCTCTATTATCATGTTAGCTAACTATACCTACATGTTGGCTAGTTGATCCTATGGGTTTTATACCTAGGCCTATAAAATGGTTACCTACCTACCATTCCCTTCCACTAGTTGTACCACTAGCTATACTCCCACTATTAGACTAAACCCGCTCCACCATCTTCTCCTCATCCATCTCCACCTCCCCTACCATATTTCCTCCACTATACCCTCATCCTCTATTTCCACCTCCTCTACCATTTCCACCATTATTATTCCTCCAATCAAATCATCAATGCACTCTCTTTCCTTTCCTCTGACCATCTCTAACCTACTTAACCTACCCTCCTACAAGATCTATTAGTCAAATCAGTCTCTAACCACCCACTAAGGATCATACCTAGTGTTGTGCATGTTTTGCACACACGCCACACCGTAGGAAGGGACCCCCCTTTTCTTTTTCGCTCCCGACAGGCTACTTTGCTCCAGTCTTGTTTTACGTGCCCCATTTTCCAAGCCCAAATTGGTCATGTGCCTTCAAACGATCAAATCCCCTACCCAAATTCACCTACTTGGGGTATTCAAATCTATGGAGAAATGAGGTCCATTGTCCCCTTTTTTGCCTTTGTCTTTTTCTTGCTGTTTGGAAACATCCGTGGACTCCCGTTGCTCCCATTTCCGCATTTTTTACTTTGGGGGCAACCTTTTTTGGATTTGGGATGTGATTGAAGTGCTTAAATGAACTGCCAAGGTTTTGTCAACATTCCGTTAAGTTTCAATGGTTTCAGAACTTTCCCTCTGGAATTCCCTTCCTCCTTGGTTGTTTGGAAACATTTGTGGACTCCCGTCGCTCCCGTTTCCACATTTTTGACATTGGGGGCACCCTTTTTTGGATCTGGGATGTGTTTGAAGTGCATAAATGAACTGTCAAGGTTTCGTGAACATTCCGTTAAGTTTTGATGGTTTCAAAAATTTCCCTCTGGAATTCCCTTCCTCCTTGGCTATTTGGAAACATATGTGGACCCCCGTCGCTCCCGTTTCCACATTTTTTATTTTGGGGGCAACCATTTTTGGATCTGGGATGTGTTTGAAGTGCGTAAATGAACTGCCATTTCATCAAAGTTTGGTTAAGTTTTGGTGGTTTCCTTTGTCCCCCTTTTGCTGTTTTGGAGGAGCCTCAGCCTCCGGAGCCCAAAGGACTCTGCCTCTCCGTGGCCATTTTGAACATCCGTTCTGGCAACCCAGAGCCTGGCTCCTCCGTGGCCATTTCCAGGACTCTGCCTCGGCCGTTTCTGGGACTTCCGTGGTCGTCCGTCTCCCCATGGCACTCTGCCCCTTCGTGGTTGTTTTGAACATCCCGGCCCCATCCGGAGCCTGGCCCCTCCGTGGCCATTTTCAGGATTCTGTCTCTCCATGGCCATTTCTCGTTTGTCCCTCCGTGGCCGTTTTGAACATCCGTCGACCCCTGGCGACGTGTCCTCTGGAGCCCAGCCCCTCCATTCAAGATTCTCTCCGTGGCCATTTCCGGGACTCCGTCCCTCTATGGCCCTCCGTCGGCCCTCGGCGAACCTCCGGAGCCCGGCCCCTGTGGGCCTTTTCGGGATTCCATCTCTCCTTGGCCGTTTCTCCGTCCCTTCGTGGCCGTTTAGAACATCCGTATTTGAGCCTGGCCTCTCTGTGGCCGTTTCCAGGGCTCCGTCCCTCTGTGGCCATTTTGAGCTTCCAGTTTTTGTCAAATGTCCGACCTTAAGGAATTTTTCTAGGTACTCTTCCTTCCCCTTTTCCCATGTGCTATAATTGAAAAATCTCAATTTTTCTATGTTTTGTGGGGTCCAGGAACTTCCCTTCCAATTTGTTGTCCCCCATTCGCTTGGATTAATGTTTATGGTCTATCCAAATATCTTTTGATGATGCATGGATGGATCCAAGGATTTTGTAAGATTTGACTAACGTTTTCCTTATTTTTTTGCACTTACGGCGTTTCATGTGTGCAAGATTCAGCCTACTATAGGTCCGTCATCGATGAACAAGGAATGCGCATTTATCAATTCATTTCATGCCCACCTTTCCAGCACCCATACTGTTAGTGTTAGAAGAAGGCCCAAGGAGTCAGGAAGGGGGTGGTCTTGAAGAAGGCATGAAGGAGCTGTCTCTTTTCATGATTCCCCCCAAATTCCATTGATGCCAGCGACGGGCTTGTTTGATCCAAGGAAGAACACTGCAAACACATCAAGCACAGCTTTTAGGTAGTTTCTGCTACAGTGAAAAGGGCAATCAGCCGAAACTCTCGACACCTGGGCATTAGATGACAAAACAGGGAAAAGACAGATGTTTTTTTAAAATTGGAATATTGTGGGGTAGGTGAAACTAAGGTAATTGAATCTATTCATTGCAAATTGATCCTAGCCATTCATTTGGGCTTTGGACTATACCCCCTCATTTGTAATTGGAGAGTTGGTGTAAAAAGCTTTGCAGCAATAGAAGACAACATTGCATGATTTTATGGATGTTATCCTATCTTGCATGCATGGTTCTACCTTCCAAAGTGTTAGTTTCTTGATTGATAATGGAAATTGTTGTTTTAGTATTTGATGGATTTTCAACTCATAGAAGTCACTTTGCAAAGCTAGTTTGAGCTCTTTACTTCATTGCTACATTAGTTGAATTACATGTGCCTGAAAATCTGCATTCCTTAGAAGATTGCACTGGTTTTGTATGTAGGTTTCTTTGGCCAAGCAAAACCTAGTTTAGGGAGTTTGTCTACTGTATTGATCACTGTTCATTCGTATTTGGTTTAGAAACTTCCTCTCTCCCCTACCCTTTTTCCTTTTTTTTAATAGTGATCTTAGGAAAGGTTTTGTTGTAAAGCCAAATCTAGATTTTCCAGACTGCTGTTCACCATTCACAACAACTCTCCCATCTTAAAAACTCCATTTGCAAACCCAACTTCCCAAACTCATCCGTAGGATTCTATCACATCAAACAACTGAGATATTCCAAGCACGGTTGTGACATATTGGGATAGTGTTATGCAAATTGATTGTGGAAGATTGTCTTTCAAGAGAGGTGATGCACCTATGCATTACCTGTGTTGAGAAGTGCTAGAACTGGCGCTAGAAGGAGGGCATTATGAGGCATTGAATGTTGGAAATTGAAAAGAGAAATTTCAAAGAAGAAATTTGAGATAGGGAGATCTCTTTTAATGCTAAAAATGAAGGGAAAGCAAGCTGAGTCAAAATGGATTAGCACACACAAATTACATCACTCAACTGCATAGATTTGAACAAGAGACTGAAGAAGCCATTGCAAGTGTTGGTGGAAGAAGATTTGCACTCTCTCACATTCTTGAGCAGAATCGAAAGGGTCTTGCAGGGAAAATTCAAATATACCAGCCCTTGGCCAAACCCACAGCAAACATGGCAGCCAAGGCATTTGCAGCTGATCCATTTCAGCAAGGATGGACCAAGATTGGAGGAAGTACTAATTTTGGTGTAGATTTCATCAAATTTAGAATTTATGTGTCCATCATTGACAACATCATTGCTCAAGCCAAGGGTTGTTCAAACAAGTTGGAGCATTCAACTTCCAATGAAGAGAAGTTATCTGAGACATTGTCAACATTTGGATGAACCAAGAAATTTGATGGTGTTGGGACAACAGACATAGAAAATGAAAACCAAGAGGGAGGAGCTAAAAGTCTTGGGACAGCAAAGTTTGAATGATTGTAACTAGTTCAGTTTCAAAGAAGAGAAATCCTCCACTCAAGAAGAGGAATGAATGGCAATAGATGAATAATAGAATTTGCAGCAGTATATGCTAGAACAGCTGCTGAAAATCAAGAAGAAGAGGAGGCTGACCTTGGGGCAGCAGAAGGAGATGGTCAAAGCATAAGCTCAGATGCCTCTCCTTTGTCAATGACAGTGATTGAGAATCTAGAAATGAAAGTTTGGAGGAGTGGGAACAACTACTCACCACGACTGTCTAATCATGCTCTTTTTCAAGTGATGATGAGGACCCAATGCGTATGACTAGCTACTCCAGACTAGTAAGGGAAGATTAAATACCAAGTATTTGGAGGTGCTACTATCATTGGTGTAACTTCATGATTCATCACACTCAGAGTTAACATGTGAACTGTCCAAGAGCCATCAAACAAGTCAAAAAACAAGCTACCCGACCTTCGCTAATTGCTTCCCATATCGCCAAGAGCCTAAACGAAGTTGGCTTAAATATCAAGAGGATGTTGGGGATGAAGAAGGACAACAATACAGTTTCAGAATTTCGAGCAATGAAGTAGATCAAATTTGTCCAGTCACCAAGAAGTTCAAGAGCAGTTTGTGCCACCTTTTTGGCGAGTCCAGTAGACTTTGGTCCCCTTGATGAAGTGTCATTGATTGATGACTTCTTTCCACACTACGGAGGTATTCATGTCGAGGAAGAGCACATCCCAGAAGATGGTAGTGATGAATACATACTCCTTGATCCCGAACAGTGATGCACTAGATTCCAGATTGGGAGAGGAGATCATTTTGAATAGTGAGCAAGAGGAAACGAGTGAACTCCATGAACCAAAGGGAAGAAGACTCCCAACAGACATACATGCTCATCATGATTTAACTAGTGGTTCAATCGTTACTGATCTCCCTCAATTCAGATGGCTGCGTATGTCATCGTTGACTGAACATCTGAAAATAAGGTTGACACTTGGGAAAGGAGATGGGACAACATGCTACAAGACTCAATCAAGAAGAGGTTTGGGCAATGGAAACCCAGGCAGATGAGGTGTACAAGGAACAACCATTGGAGGTTGTGGATCCCATTGGTAGATTAGAAGAGTTGTTTGCTGATCCCCCCACCTTTTTCATGTTTAATGTCTGAAGTGTTGCACACCGCACCCACTTACCGATGCAATCAAGATGTTTGCTTGCTCTCGACCCAATGCTGCCACCTCCATGTGAAACATTAGGTTCTATCCTTCTTTGCCCCTATTATTTTTCATAATTGCACTTACCTGTTTATGGATTAACCAAGAGCCTCCTCAATTGCTGATTTTTCATGATGATGTGATTGAACTTAAGTGCTGCAACATTGAATTTCTTTTTTCACAATATAAAGATAAATTTGCTGGTCGATAATGATTGCTTTTGCTTGTGCATGCATTACAAAATCCAATGAATGAATAACTCACCCTGGAACATAGTGCAAATATCGTCATAGCCCGTTTTGATAGTATAATACTTTCATTACTTTTTCACTTTGAACATCTAACAACAACCATATTATTGCCTGGGGTTGTTCTATTTATTTCTTTGAAACTCTAATCAAGTCTTCAGCTTCTGTTAGTGTCAAGTGATCTAGGTGTTTAATTCAAAGAGGGTTGTAAACGTATTTTGAAATCTTACACTCTTACACATCTTAAGAATTTGACAGTCACTATAGGGCCTTTTGTGAAGTCTAAAGTGAAAAATCTAAAATTCAGGGCCACTGTGATTCTCAGCCCTAAGCAGCTTCAATGCTTTTGAAATAAAAGAGCAAAAGAGAAAAGAAAGAAAGAAAACATTGAAAATTAAAAGAAAGAGAAAATTCATTTTCTTCCGAGCAACTCTACCGATTTGGCAGTAGATGTTTGGGAAATCAAGCGACAACCTCTTAAGGCTATGGATGCCTGATTCGAGACAATTCACAGATGCTTTTGGAAGAATAAACTATTAGCAACTTCATTGGGTTCCTGTAGCAACTGAAGGATGGGAATTAACACAATTGCACACACTTGGATTTTCAGCATACTAGTTGGGTTGGCTAATGGTTTTGATCCTTTGGTTGGGTGTCTAGTTTTTTGCCCTAGTGTGAAGGTCAGAACCAAAGATATTCCAGTTTGTCAAAAATTCTGGAGCATGTGAGTCGCATTTGTTCTGCATTTTTGCACACACGCCCTACTTTTCTTTTTCAATGCTTTGATCCTAGTTTTGTGTGCCCAATTTTCCATTATATCAAATTTAGTTTCAATCTATAATGACACCATTATTCTCCTCTCTTGCACATTTGTTAAATAAATTTATAATTATTTATGGATTAATTTAAACATCCGTGGACTCAATTTTTGACTTTGGGGCCAACCTTTTTTGGATTTGGCTCCTCCAAATGTTCAATAATAAAATAATTATTTACTATTATTTAATTAAACTAATTATTCTTCCATAAATTATCTTCTTCTAAAAATAAATAAAATTATTATTTTATTTATTCTTCCTATATACACATGAATTAAACTATTTATTTATTTAATTCTTTCATTAATTCTCCACACACTTTCCACCTCATTAGATAACTCACACACTTCTAGTCCACTCTTCAATCTATTCAGTCTTCTATTAATCAATTGAGTCTAAATTATAGTCACTCTGTACATATCTAATCAATCAATTCCATTTAAGATGCTCCATAATGGCTCTACTTAGGCTTAAATCTATGCCAATTAGTTAACTCCTCATCTCTTTCAATAAATTCCTCTCAATCATTTTTATCCATTGATATATTTATCCAATCTCAACCATTGATCGATATCTCATGCATAATCTATGGTGGAAATCACTTCCTTATATCCATCTATATCGTATCACCATCCATCGATCCCTCCAAACTTTGCACTAAATTATTAAGTGATCATTATTATTAAGTGCTTTGCACTAAATTCTAAGAGAAAATACAGAACCATTCTTCAAGGTTCGATTGAAGACCAATAGAGCAAGGAAAGGTGGTTGTATTATGTTGTTATAATAGGATTGGTTCATTATTTATGCAATTTCCTTAAGATATACTAAGTGATTTTATTTGATTTTATCCATAGAAAAGAAAGGTAATCAGGCTTTGATATCACTTGTAAGAAAGCTAAGTTAGTGGAAAAAATTCCTATAATAATCATGAGACGAGGTTAATACAAAACTTTATAGATATTTATAACAGCTACAAAACTTAAACATAAAAAAATGTAATCATGCATACCACAACATAGTGATTTATGTGGGGAAAACCATTTTGGGAGAAAAATAAGTACACTCCAAAATTTACCCAATATTACTCAAAGATCATGAAGATCACAATATACTTGTAGAGAAAGATTCTCACAAGACTATCAACAACTAGAGATCTAGAGGCAACACAACAACTATTGGAATCCTAGGATACATCACAATGCACAACTATATATGGGTATGGGAAGGATCATGATGGGCCAAAAAGTGGCAATATGATGGGTATGTGGCTAACGACTTTTTTTTAACCCAAAATTGATTAAACAAAAAGGGTTTTTAAAGGAGATTCTCAGATTTCCATTAATATAAATTATGCTTTACTTCGAATTTAATAAGTAATTATTATTCATTTTCTATTTAAATTACGACTAAAGTCCTGATTGATAGACTGAAAAAACATCTATAGCTTTCAAACAGTATCACATTTTTTGAATCCAAAACATGCATCACATTCTATGCTTTGCATACTATAGGATTACTAATTATTAGTGATCTAGATTTACAATAATAAAATGTACATAAAGTGTGTCTTTCAAGGGTGCTACCCAACCGCCACCCTAATGTGTGCCTACATCAATAGATTTCCATTATTAGTGTAATACCTACTAGACATCCCTCACTAGGGGTGTCATCCTCCCTAGATCTAACAAGGGGGTAACACCCCCTTGCAACCCCTCACATTCAATATATTAACTTGTAATAATTGCAAGGTTGAAACATCATTTTCCATAAAGAGTGCTAAAAATTAACTTCATAATGTCAATGTTAAACTAATCATGCTACAAAGTGATTTTTTTTGTAATGAATAGTTTATATTGTAGAAATTTAGTACTAGTAATGAAAACATAAATTATAAAACATAGTGCTATTAATGAGTAGGATAACTAAAAAACATTGTGGTAGAAAGGAATGACCTAAACTATAGAACATGGTGCTAGTAATGAGAAGAATAAACTATAAGACATGGTGTTTGTAATAAGCAACATAAACTATAGAACATGGTGTTGTT
Source organism: Sequoia sempervirens (assembly GCA_007258455.2). Classification (NCBI taxonomy): domain Eukaryota; kingdom Viridiplantae; phylum Streptophyta; class Pinopsida; order Cupressales; family Cupressaceae; genus Sequoia; species Sequoia sempervirens. Next base: position 162,342,105 of record VDFB02105785.1, on the reverse strand, counting down.
AATGACCCTTCGTATGACTATGTATAATACCAATAGTAGTTTAATGTGAAGGTTCATGACCATCAATACTTAAATCTTATACAAATTTATGTATTCCTTGAATCTATAAGCATAACCATAGCTCAAATAATAGACATAATTTATCATAATGGACACTAAGTGTCGTAATAGCTTGTGTAATATTTTGTTGTTTGTATGCTAGTTTTTAATTTATCATGCTAGATAATTTTAAAAAACATATTCAAGTAGTTTATTTGCTTCTATTGTTGATTAACTATGAGTTGTCTATAATCAACATTAAAAATAATAAAAATATTTAAAATACTAACCAAATTTAATGCATAATGCATGTGTGTTTGCTTTATAAATTAATATCATTTAATATGCAAATATCATGTACAATAATGTGTGAGAGACCATCCTTGCAAGTTTTAGATATTCACGATTTATTGTTATTAGTAAAATAAGATCATGGAGTCAATGTTAAACTAATCATGCTACAAAGTGATTTTTTTTGTAATGAATAGTTTATATTGTAGAAATTTAGTACTAGTAATGAAAACATAAATTATAAAACATAGTGCTATTAATGAGTAGGATAACTAAAAAACATTGTGGTAGAAAGGAATGACCTAAACTATAGAACATGGTGCTAGTAATGAGAAGAATAAACTATAAGACATGGTGTCAACATAAACTATAGAACATGGTGTTGTTAATGACCCTTCGTATGACTATGTATAATACCATAGTAGTTTAATGTGAAGGTTCATGACCATCAATACTTAAATCTTATACAAATTTATGTATTCCTTGAATCTATAAGCATAACCATAGCTTTCCCCTTGAATTTAATCATAACTTCTCCTTGTACCAAGTAACTAGTTTTTAATTTATCATGCTGGATGAGGATTCCAAAGCTTAATTGCTTCTTAACCTTTTTATAAAATTTACCATATTTGAAAAATAATATCATATCAAGAGCCTTTTTAAGGCTTCTCCATGACATATGTGTTTGCTTGTAAATAAATATGTCCTGCAAAATCACAATAATGTTCATGAGAGACCATCCTTGCAAGTTTTAGAATTTTACGATTTATTTTTTATAAAATAAAAAAAAAGTAAGAACTAGTTCTACCTATGTATTATTATTATATAAAAATTTACCTTTCCTCTATTCACCTAGTTCTTTATCTTTCCCTTTCCCCTTGAGATAATATTTCATAACTTCTCTTCTTTTAAATACCAAGTAACTTCAATATTATTGTTTGTTATTACATGGGGAAGAGGATGTGAGGCTCTACCTTTTTTTAAAATTTCGACACATCTATGATCAAGAGCATTTATTGGCTTCTCCATAACATATATCACCTTGTTATAACTCCTAGTCCTTTCCACTTTAAGACATATTTCCTCTCTCCTTTCTTCTCTATAGAAAAGTTACAATAAATAAAAAACGATTCCAAATCTTAGAACTATTCTCATATGTATTACCTTGTGTCCTTCTCTTCTTTTAAATACCAAGTAACACTTGTTATTACATTTAAAGCTACAATTGCTATTAAAAAATTTACCTTTTACACATCATGATCAAGAGCCTTCTTCTCCATGACATATATCACCTTGTTATATCCTAGTCCTTTCCACTTTATTTTCATATTTCCTCTCTCCTTTCCTCTTTTAAAGAAAACATATTTTATAAAATAAAATAAAAGTAATATAAGATACTTGTGTACCTTTTTAAAGACACATTATTTATTAAAAAATATTTTATTTTTCCCTTTAACTTTAATCCTACTTTCTCCTTTTTTATATAGACATATCAAAGAATAGAAAAATGTAGACACCTTGAAATTGAAATTTTAATATTATTGTTGTTGAACATAATCAAGGGAAGAGAACAAAACATAAATTTAGTGATAGGCTCTTTCAATTAAATATTTCTTAAATGATACTTATCTATTCAAATTTATACTTCAAATTTTGAGACATATATTGAATTTACAAATGTATGTCATAAATTATATATGTAGGATCATAATCTTATAGAATTCTCGACTATCTATTTAAAATATCTTTTCGTGTGATTTAATCTTCTTAAATTCTTCTTTATAATGATATTTAGTTACAAACATAAAACCATTCAATCTGAAATCTCAAAGAAAAGACTTGTCCTATCCCATTCCTATACACATAGTCAAAGAATCTTAAAAATATCTAGATTATTTTCTCTCTTTCATGGTAAGAGTTTAAAGACAACCTTCTATCTCAATTGCTGTAAATCTTGCAAAGTGTGGACCCCTGCTCCCCCAATGAGGAGAAACTGACTTGTCACTAGAGAAATTCATGGGTTTACAATCACTTGATCATATTTTGAATGTGGAAATCAAACTTATAATAAAAAAGGGGCCCCTTCAAAAGATAGATTCCTAATCCGCTTTGTCCTCAAAATTGAAAAGCATATCACTAAATTCACATTGTGCTCAAAAGTCCATTGAAGGGTGAATTATTAATATAATCTCATTACCATGAGTTCAAAGGAAAATGTGACAAGAACATGTCTCTTCTCAAAACTAACCAGGGACTGTTTAACGTTGGAAGGCTTTATCTTGAACGGAAGCATAGTCAGCTCGTACGTGTATAAAGAACAGTAAGTAGAATTGCAGACTTAGTTACTCCACTCATGAAGCACGAGAAGGAAGATAAACAAACAAACAAAGGCATTAAAAAATATACATTTACATTATAAATATTTAATAGAACATGAATATTTATAATAATAAAAAATAGAAATTACATATATGATAATTAATATATATTTTTTTTTCTATATGATAATTTGTAAATATTGTATGTGTTGTATACAATTTTTTTTCATTTTGTATAAAGATGTTTATATTTTAATTATCTAAATATTTCAAAAATTAATTTTATTTATTTTTATATAGAGGAATTATCTCTTTAAAAACAAAGAGAAAATATCGTAAACATACATTTTTCATATTGATCTGTAATAAAATCACATGCACAAGAAAATAATATTATAGGGACAAGATGTAAATAATTTATAACGCTTGACAATAATATGTCACAATGAGAGAGCAAAATTTTAAAAATCTTCAAAAAATATAGAATTCGCAATGATGATAATAAACTACCCACTACCTCACATAGTCCATACGTATGTCATGGGCGTCATCTTGGACTTATATATACATATGTGCATACACACACACACACATTGTGTGTGTGTCTATATATATACTATACATATATAGGCATATATACATATATATACCTATATATATATACATATATATACATATATATATATATATATATGTGTGTATACATATATATATATATATATATATACATATACATATGTATATATATATATATACATATATATATATATACATATATATATACTATACTATAATATATATATATGAGTACAAAACAAAGTTCTTACATATAAGGAGTTGGAGCTCTAGATAATAGTCTTTTACATCACTAGGTTTTAATAAAAAAAGGTACCAACTGACCTAAGAGAAGTTACATATATACTAAAAAGAACCTACTCCCAATAGCACTCAACATTGCTATTGGCCTCACACTTATCATAGTCAAAAGTACCAACTAGTGGTTCAGTCTTGTCCTCGGGGTTAATCTCCATCACAACTAGTTGAAAATGATAATTTTTTTTAGTAGGAAGAGTTTGAGCCTTTTTAATAGGTTCTTTGATTTTATGTTCCTCCATATACTTGATGCAGAGGAAGGATGAAACTTACAATAGACCCAAGAGGCAAGGTAAGACTTGCTTCAACTCCATGGCTGCTTCTAAATGCACCTTCAATAATAGGGAATTCCATAAGAAAGACTTGGTTCAAAAATATTGTGACAATACTCTTGCATTGGATAAGTGGTCTAAGACCCTAAGATTATGAATCAACTCAAAAATGATGAAGACACAAACTTCCATTCAATAGGTTTGGAACTAGTGTTGCTCCACTAAGACGGAATGATTCAATGAGCAAAGACAGGCCTGTAAGGCATATTCAATCCCTCAACTCACTTGGAGATCCTTTTCCCAACAATACAAAGGTGGTTCCACCAAGTGCACAATGTCTACACTCATCCATAGACCCAAACTCACTTGGGCATCATCAATTACCTTGACTTGTATAAATTGTCTCTTTGGGACTATCCTAATAAGACTCAAACCAGTCCTTCAAGGCATTCAAAAACTCTTGATATAGGTCTACACACACTTCTAAAACAATAATCAACATTTACCACTTCCAAACTTTGAGAAACAATGCATGGGTTTTAGCTAACAAGCCCAAAATGAGAGTTTTACACTTTTTTGCACCATGGGACAACATACTATCCAAGAAATCTTCCTTATGCGTGCATATCAGGAGCCCAATCCTTTTCCAAGTCAAAGAGAATGCAAAAAAATAATTTTGTACCTAGTTTCATTAATTTTTAACAGTGGAAAAATAATATATCACATTTTTACTGCCCACAGGTTACTTTGGCTAGGGTTTTAACTTGTTTTCAGGAAAAACTATAACTTTCAAAATATGCAATGAAATTTAATGCCACAAAAACTAAAATTTAGTATATTCACATATCCACATGATCAAATTGATTCTATACCATCATCTTTTCTGTACAGGCCGTACTAAATAGCATAAAATGACTGTAACATTCAAAGAACATAGGAAAAAGGCTTGCTTGTATTCATCAAAACACCCAAAATCAGCTCCTCCTTCTTGCATTCGACCATACACACCTTATACACGTATTTTCCATCAGTCACAAATGTTTTCCAACTTGGTTTTAATGTTTCCTTGATTTTATGCCACTTGCCCAGAAGTTGCATGGCCATTTTTAGCAACTTTGACAATTTTCAACGCAATGCAACTTTTAAACCCATGTCTCATGACTCACCAAAAATGGATTAAATACATTGAAAGTTGTCACAAATGACCTAATTAACCCATTAAATCCATTAATCACCAAAAAACCTAAAAATACAAAATTAAAGAAAATGGAACTTCAAGTGCCCTTGCACCATACACACAAAGGGAAAAAAACTCAAGTCCCACTTGAGTGCAAGTCTTCTTTTTCTTCCTGTTCTTCCAATTCTTTTACACTATTTCCTTCATGGCTTCTTGGCTTTGTCTATGTGTCTTCAACTTGTTTTCTCTAGGTTGACTTCTCAGCTGGACTTTTCTTCTTTCTTCCTTGCAAGGTATTCCTCTTTTGGCATTCTCTTCTGAACCTGATCTTGTTCAAGAGCCTTCTTCTCAATGATTTATATCTCCTTGTCTAAAAAACTTTCACATACATAGTCCAATGAAATATTAGAAATAAAATATTGAGACCTTGAGGTCTCCTCCTTGTCTCCTTGCACCATACACTCCACTTCAACACCCAAGAGATCCTCCATGTGTGCTATTGTTGACTTAGGACTGAACTTGGCCTCCAAGGGTCTCCTTTGATAAATAGCATCTTCTAACATTTTCATCTCAGTTGTTAATTGCTCTTGAATTTTATACACAAAGTAGTGTTCCTCCTTTTCCAAACCTTCCATCTCCTTCCAAAGGATTTGATCAATCTCTGTATATGGACTGTGTGGATGCAAGTATTTTCTATTCTAAATATGCAAACTAAACTAAGGATGCAAAAATTAAAACACTAGACCACCTCAAATGATTAGCCTAAGGAAAATACAAAAGAAAAATAAAGATAAATGATTATACCTTTCCTTCGTATCGATCTCTTTCGTATGGCCCTTGATGTAGCTTGATATGTATGCTCCTTTGATGGCAATGTGATGAGGATGGATGCAAAGTGGGTGATATGCAATGAAGATGGAAATGATAAAGGTAGGTAAATGACAAAGTATGTAAAAATGGATGCAAGAGAATGGGGCTAAGTGTGCAAAATGTGCTTAGTGATGGCTTGAAAATTTTAGAGCATAAGGGTGCTAGAGTGCTTAAGGTCCCTAAATGCATTAGAAGAGAGGGATAATTATAGGAAAATTTGAATTCTCTAGAGAATTCAATGGTCAAGATTGAGCCACCATGGCCAAGATGGAGGGCTATGGTGAGTTGAGGACTCACAAGCCCTCACATCTTGACATGTGGAAGGTGAGGTGTCTAAGGGTAGAATGAGATGGAAAAAGGTACAAATGAGGTGGAAGAAGGACAAGTGATGTGGAGGTACTTGCAAGTACCTTGGAAAAGGGGTGATGTGACCTCTCAATGATCATAAGGCGAAGAGGAGAATCTTGGGTGAATAAAAGTGAATTTAAAATTCACATGATTGGAAGATCTTGTGGATAAGACAAGGTTCCCAAAAAGAGAGGTGAAAAGTACCTTGGATAAGACAAGGCGCTTAAAAAGGTAAGTACTTACCCACATGTGACTGATGTGACAAGTCAAAGATTCTAGAAGAATCTACACACATGTGAGTGATGTGAAAAATCAAAGGTTCTAGAACTTGCATGGGGAAGAGAAGATTCCTTGGAGGAATAAAAGTGAATTAAAAATGCACATGGGGAAGAGAGGAGTCTTGGATGAATAAAAAGGAATTAAAAATTCCTTGGGGGATGGGTAGAGTTGACCAAGGTACTGATTAGGCTTACTTAATTAGTGATTAGAAGATAATTATTGATTAAGGAAGATTAGAAGTCAACTTGAAAAAGTTGGAGCATGTGACACATCCTAATCAAGGATTAGGCATGTGCACATCCCTAATGATGAGATTAGAGGGTTGATTAAGATTAAGAAAAAGTTGTGACATGTGAGGAATTAAATAAATGTCATATTTATTTAGTTCATTTGATGAAAAGGGGAGTAAAGAGGTAAGGTATTTAATTAGTAATTTAATACCTTAGGGATTTAGAAGAATTTAAGATATTTAATTAATGCGGATAAGGGGATGTTTAGAAAAAAATGGACAATTTTGGATAAATGTAAGTGTCCAAATTTAGGTGTCTACTAACTGAATACTTCCTGCTACACTTGAGGGATGCATCCATTTTCAAAATTTTCAAGTTGTCTTACTATTGCAAACAACTTATCATTCATATCCATTTCTTCCAATAATAAAGCATCCAATTCATCATGCATTTCATCAAACACTGGTCTTTCTCTAGGAAAACACAAAACATATTCATTATTCGTCAACCTTTCACCATGAAAAATAGAATTCAATATGCATTCACCAAGTATCTCACCTTCCACAGGATGACACAATATTTCATCTTTTGCACTTAGGATTTTTTCCTCATTTACTGTTGTGCCTGGATTTACACACTCAAATTTTTCATTAATTTCAAAACGATGAGACGTATGTGCCTCCACATCTCTTTCCTTGGATGGCTTGTCAAGCACTTTCAGCCACCTTCTCAATCTATTAGCTTCTTGTTGCTTCCTTCTCTTTTCCACCATTTTCTTAAGAGGCCACTTCACCTTTTTCTTAACCTCTATGAAGAATCCATGTGATCTTATTCCCTGTTATAGCTCCCGTATGCTGTCCAACTTGTCCAAACTCTCTCTTATCTCTTTTATCTCTACTTTAGCATCCTGTTGTGGCTTAGGCTGGTTCCTTTTCCTTATTGTTGGGCATGTGTAGGATCATGATGGGCCAAAAATTGGCGATATGATGGGTATGTGTAGGGTATGTGGCTGATGTCCTTTTTTTACCCAAAATTGATGAAACGAAAAGGGTTTTTAAAGGAGATTCTCAGATTTCCACCAATATAAATTATACTTTACTCTAAATTTAATAAATAATTATTATTCATTTTCTATTTGAATTACGACTAATTTCCTGATTGATAGGCTAATTGCAAAACATCTATAGCTTTCAAACGGTATCACATTTTTTGAATCTGAAACATGCATCACATTATATGCTTCACATACTATAGGATTAAAAAAAATGAATTTCATGAAGTTTTTACCAAGTTAAGGTGGTCAGACATACAAGTTTTTATATTTTTTAAAAGTTTTAATAAAAAAATCATAATCAATTATTTACTTGGAAAAAAATTACAAAAAAATATGCATCACATTGGTACATGAGTCCTCTACTTATATCTAAAATCTTATAAAAAAATACTATCATTTTATTGTGGTTAGGGTGGTCAGACAGACACATACTTCTTATTTTTTCCCTAAAATTTAAGTGCTACTGCATTGAAATTTCAAATTTTCACCAAATAGATTTGTTTTTTAAATAAACCTAGTAGTTTAAAAACTACATTCAATTTGCTACAAATTCTTTTCTACATATTTTTGAAATAATATAGATAACTTATTCAAATTTTTATGTCAAGTTGTCTAACTCTGATTTTTCTGAATTTTATCACCACTTAAGGGCCTATTTTTCCATGATGATCCTACACATACCCTACTTCCATAAGCTTCATCATTGTAAGCAATTTTTCTAGTTCCATACTTCCACCTCACCTGAGTCTTTTTCACCTCAGTCTTTTGGAAACTCCACCTCACCTAATTCTTTTTCACCTCAATCTTTTGGAAAATTCTCTTTTAAGCATCAAGTGTACTCTTCTCCTTCCTTCAAGCCTATCTAGGCTTCTCCTAACTAAACCACCCACACAACTTGTCACACAATGCCCACCTTGCAAACTGATCAAAACAACAAAAATATTACAACCTATTGTAGTTGTCACTTATTTCCTCCTACCATCCAGATCTTTTGTGCTCTGATACTGGGTATGTGTAGGATCATCATGGAAAAAACAGGCCCTTAAGTGGCAAAAAATTCAGAAAAATCAGAGTTAGGAAACTTGACATAAAAATTTGAATAATTTATCTATATTATTTCAAAAATAAGTATGTATAGAATCTATAGAAAATTGAATGTAGTTTCTAAACTACTAGGTTTATTTAATAAAAAGAAAAATCTATTTAGTGAAAATTTGAAATTTCAATGCAGTAGTACTTCAATTTTAGGGAAAAAATAAGAAGTAGGTGTTTTTCTAACCACCCTAACCACAATAAAATGATAATATTTTTTATAAGATTTAGATATAAGTAGAGGAGTCATGTCCCGATGTGATGCATATTTTTTTATAATTTTTTCCAAGTAAATAATTAATTATGAATTTTTTGTTACAACTTTTTAAAAATATAAAAAATTGTATGTCTGACCACCTTAACTTGGTTAAAAAATCATCAAATTCATTTTTTTTAAAATCATATAGTATGTGAAGCATAGAATGTGATGCATGTTTCAGATTCAAAAAATGTGATATTGTTTGAAAGCTATAGATGTTTTTCAATCAACCTATCAATTAGGACTTTAGTCATAATTCAAATAGAAAATGAATAATAATTATTTATTAAATTCAAAGTAAAGCATAATTTATATTGGTGGAAAGCTGAGAATCTCCTTTAAAAACCCTTTTCATTTCATCAATTTTGGGTAAAAAAAAATCGTCAGCCACATACCCATCAAATTGCCACTTTTTGGCCCATCATGATCATATACATACCCTACCATTTTGATACAGAGGAAGGATGAAGTTAACTTACAACAAACCCAAGATGTAAGGTAAGACCTACTTCAACTCCACGGCTTCTCCTATAAATACACCTTCAATACCACTAACAGGGGATTCCAAAATAAATAATTGGTTCAACAATATTGTGACATTACTCTTACATTGGAAAACTTGTCTAAGACCCTAAGATTATGAATCAACTCAAAAATGATGAAGACGCAAACTTCCATTCAATAGGATTTGCAACTAGTGTTGCTACACTAAGATGGAATGATTCAATGAGCAAAGACAGGCCCATAAGGCATATTAAATCCCTCAACTCAGACTTGGAGATCCTTTTCCAAACAATACAAAGGTGGTTCCACGAAGTGCACAATGTCTAGACTCATGCATAGACCCAAACTCACTTGGGCATCATCAATTACCTTGACTTGTATAAGTTGTCTCTTTGGGATAGTCCTAATAAGACTCAAATTAATCCTTCAAGGTGTTTAAAAACTCTTGATATAGGTCTGCACACACTTCTAAAACACTAATCAACATTTACCACTACCAAAATTTGAGAAACAATGCATGGGTTTTAGCTAACAAGCCCAAAATGAGGGTTTTATACTATTTTTGCACCATGGGACAACAAACTGTCGAAGAAATCTTCCATATGCATGCATATCAGGAGCCCAAACCTTTTCCAAGTCAAAGAGCATGCAAAAATATAATTTTTTACCTGGTTTCATCAATTTTTAACAGTGGAAAAAGAAGATATCACATTTTTTACTGCCCACAGGTTACCCTGGCCAGGGTTTTAACCCGTTTTCAAAAAATCCTCAATAACTTTCAAAATATGCAATGGAATCTGATGCCACAAAAAATTTTTTAGTAAATTCACATATCCAAATGATCCAATTGATTTTAGACCCTCATCTAGTCCATACAAGTCATACTAAATAGCAGAAAATGACTGTAGCATTCATAAAACACAGGAAAAAGCTTGCTTGTATTCATCAAAACACAAAAAATCAACTTCTCCTTGCATTCAACCATGCACACCTTATACACACCTTTTCCATCAGTCACACATTTTTCCCAACTTGGTTTTAATGTTTTCTTGATTTTATGCCACTTGCCCAAAAGTTGCATGGTCATTTTTAGCAACTTTGACAATTTTGAGCAATTTTGGAAACTTTTAAACCTATGCCTCATAACTCACCAAAAATAGATTAAATATATTGAAATTTTTCATAAATGAACTTATTAACCCATTAAACCCATTAATCGCCTGAAAAACCCAAAAATACAAAATTAAAGCAAAAATGGAACTTCAGGTGCCCTTGCATCAATAGTCCTTTAAATTTTCCAACTCCTCTTATTGAGGTTATTCCTTCCTTGAGGAAAGAAACTTATGTTTTTTATCTCTTTTTTATACACAATAGTGAACCCTTCTTTAAGAAATATCATAAACCTATCTCTAGGTATTTCCATTATAGAAGACACCTGCAAAACAATATTGATAAAAGTGATTTCACTACGAAACTCAATAAGGCACCTTATTTTTCCTTATAAGACCTATTTTTTTCTCTTTTTTCATATAAACCATAAAATATCATTAGTAATAAAAAGTAAAAACACATTAAGCTCAATAGGAAACACACTCATATAACCAAAAAGAGTTTTGCACCAAGTAAAGCCATCCTTATAGTCCCATCAAATCCTTTTTCCCAAAAACGAAGACCAAAGAGAAGCAACAAATTGACATTCAAAAAACAAATGTTCAAATGTTTCAACTTTGTCACATAAAGAACAACTATTAGCCTATATACCAATAAACTGTAACTCTACATTAATAACAAGTATTTTTAATAGAAACAACCACCTAAAACATGTTTATTTGTGATCACCATACTTAGCCCAAATGTGAACTAATGTACTAGACCAAAGTGACTTAGTCCATTCAAGATTTTGGCATTTATTCAATGAGATAAAGACACCCCTCTTACCATTTAACATCATGTATAGATTTTTAATATAATTATTAAAACCAACTCCATCTTCCCAAGAGACTTGGAGAGCCATATTAGATGCATTGGTCACTAATATTGGAAGCCTAGACTTTGGCAATGCATTTTTTAGGACACAGTATGTTCTTTTATGAGAGTTATAAATATCAAACTTGATCTACATTTGCTCCTAAGCTCTTAAGGCTATCATTCTAGAAAATGTTACTAAATTATGAGACCCCTTTTTCATTCCAAGACTTCACAAAATACCCCTAAGTGAGGGCCAAAGGCTTACAAATTCAACTCCAAATTTCACCATATAATTCTATAACCAATACAATAATTAGTGTCATCAAAGTAAGCAATTCCATTTCTTATCATAAGCTTGATTTTCCACCATGCCTTCCAAATTCTAATAAAAATTACGGAGCAAAATACTTTCACCTCAAAATTTCCAAATGAGATATCATGTAGATGCAATAACTTCCAAATTTTACCCTTTATTGGATAAGAAAGATCCAAACTATTCCTTATCAATACTTTCTATCGCTAAAATCCTCCACAAACATTAATTATCCACTTAATGACTAAAACTATATCTTGAGTTCTAAGGTCCTTCAATCCCAGTCCCACCCGCTCCCCCAATTCTTTGATAGAAAACATCACCCCCAATTCATAACATACCTCTTTTTACTCCATTTATAATCTAACCATAGAAAGTCCCTCAAGATCTTTACAATTTTTCAAATTGACAATTTTCAAAAAGCCAAGTAGATGAAAAATATATAGAATGGAAAGAGATCATGTTTTCAACAAATTGAATCCTTCCTACCAGAGAAAGGTGGGTTTTCCATTTATAGTTTTTTTTCTTAGTCTTCTCAAATAACAACTCCCACATGAGGTTCAAGGAAGGATAAATGAAAAATAGATACCCAGATACATTGCTAGTTTGTTTAGCCTAGCCCATTGCTAGTTTTTACTCATTATCCAATTCAAAGTGTCACTTTCCCAAATTAGGATCACACATTTGCATCTAGATATCTTAGCCCCAAAAGCCAAAAAAAAAACTAATATTTTCATTATATTATTAAAATTTCTTCATTCATCTCAAAAAATAAAATAAAATAAAAAGAGCTATACTAGATAGTGTATATGCCTTCTATATACCCATGCCTTTGGGATGATTTTTTAATCATTTTGTATATGTGGGTGAGGTGCAATGTAATTAGTGTATTTGGGTTCTTAAGAGGGTCTTAGGGGCATAAGGATACAATACTCTCAGCTACTACTGTAGTACTTAAATTTGAACTATTTGTGATCCTTTTTTTGGTGTTCTCGATAACTTTAATATAAAAAAATAGACCTATATCATCAACAAGCTATATATTTAATATTTGGTCCTTATTTGGAAGATAGATACCATACACTGGTACGCTAATAAGCTCAGTCATTGAAATATAATGGAGTGCATATGCTACTTATACAAACAAGGAGCACTAAGGCACCCCTCACAGATAGATCTTTCCAATAGGGTCGACTTAGTAAGGTCTTCATTAACATCAACTTGTGTTGATTAATCATTGAAAATAATATTGACCCACCTACAGAATTTGTGAGGTAACCCAAGTGCTTTATGCATATCAATCATAAAGGACAAATCAATCTTGTTATATGGATTCTCAAAATATGGTATAACCATGTCAATAATTTGATCAATATGTCTAGCCCAGTGAATACCTTCCAAAATAGTTATTAGGTTTTCTATAATGTATCTCCCTTTGATGAAACTGGTCTGATAAATAAAGACCACCTTCCCTAAACTATTAACCAATCTAGTAGCAAGATTTTTTGCCAAGATTTTATAAGAGACATTTTATAAGGTTATGGGCCTCCAGTGTTTTATATTACTTTTATCCCCACCTTTATGAATCAATTTAATAACATCCTCATTGTTTTCTTTACCAAAGTACCCCTTCGAGAATGCCTCATTATAAACCTCAAGAAACAACCTCTAATAAAAACAATATTTTCTTTGTATAATTTAATAGGTAGGCCATCTATTCCTAGGTACTTACCATTCTTAAAATAATTAATGGTCCTAACAATTTCATCAATTAAGAGGTCTTCATCCAAAAAACAACATCCTCCTATAGAAATTTCTTTAGGATTGTCCTTTGGTAGAAATCCTTGGTCTCCCTATACTTACTGCTTTCTTCAGAAGAAAATAGTGAATTATAGAATGAATAGAACTCTTTATGAATACACCATTATCTAAAGATACCCCATCCTTTTAAATGGGGCCTATTTTTGCTTCGTTCTATTTATGCTAGATAATATTAAAAAAATACTTTGAGCTTTTATCTCCTTCTTTAATCCAAGTCATCCTAGCTTTTATTTTTGAACCTTGATGTTGTAGTTCTAGATTTTTCTCAACAAGGTCTTAAAGTTATTAAAATTCTATCTCAATATTCAAATCACCAACATTCTTTTGTAACTCCCTTTTTAGGGTTAAGAAAATTTCAAGCACAAACAACTCTAATTTCCTCCTATCAGTTGCCTTCCTTTTTCAACAATATTGAACGAATTCCTCCACAAGTCAACCAATTTCTCCCACCCCTAAATTGTTGAATCCTCCTCATTCAAAATTTTATAAATGACAATGATAGTCTTGATACCAATCAATTGGTCTAAGTATTGTAGTAGAGAATTATTTAGTTTAAAGCACAAATATTGAGTCTTATTAACACAAAATCCATTGACCCCAACCTCCATACTAGCCTCAATAGGATAATGGTCAAATGTATAGGTAGGAAAAGTTAAGATCACTCTTCCTTTAACATCTAACTTAAATGAAAATAGATCCAAATTTACATAGAAACTATCTAATATTGAATAGATCCTTTTATTTTTTGATTTATTATTACACCATGTGAAGCATATATCTCTATTTTGAACTTTATTTTTCTCAATATAATGAATAAGAAAGAGAGAAATTTCATTCTAGACCAAAATAAAATCATTCACACCTATTCTTCTGATCATTAATTTAAGCATATGTCGATCATAGACCAAATACCTAACTATTACTTTCCAATACAATCCATACAAGTCTATTACAAGGAGATATGCCCCATTGAGTGACATAGTCAATCCAGATAGGCTTAACAAGAATTTCAACTTTACAATTTCCTTTTTCATGCAGAGTACAAAATACCTTTGTATTTTTCTAGATAAAGTTACTAACACAATCCATTTGAAATACTACAACCTTAATTTCCTACAAGCACAAGAAATTTAGTGCATAGGTTTGTCTTTGCAAAATATTTAACAATATATTTTCTATTGAGGATTCTTATCCCTAAACATTCCAGCTACTTATATTAATAATCATCATTTAATATGTGAGGAGGGGGTCCTTCTAATTCTTATAAATCTTATTAAAGAACTTTAGAATCTTTTCATCATTTCATTTTCTAACACATTTTTACCATTTTGAGTCTCAACAATCCAGTCTCTATCAATTTTATCTTTTTTTGTTACCCTCTTTCTTCTTAGACTCTTCTAATTTTGAAAGAGTGAAATCACTTGCATAAACATAGAACAATGGATTATAATAGTCAAATATGAACTCATTGTTATCAACAACCATACCATGTTTTTCAAA
The DNA here is from genome assembly GCA_007258455.2 of Sequoia sempervirens. Taxonomy (NCBI): domain Eukaryota; kingdom Viridiplantae; phylum Streptophyta; class Pinopsida; order Cupressales; family Cupressaceae; genus Sequoia; species Sequoia sempervirens. Next base: position 162,326,897 of record VDFB02105785.1, on the reverse strand, counting down.
AGGGTTGGGTCAAGGGGGGGGTAGATTCTATCACCCCTTAGTAAGATATAGAGGAACCCACTTTATTTATAATGTTGTTTATCCTAGACTTTATTGTTTCCAATGCTAATTATTGAGAATTTTTGGGGGCTACCAATGTAAAAACCATATCCAACTCAAGGGTATTTTGAAAATCCTTAGAAGCTGAGTGGGTTGTATCCTTAATAACTAATAACTCACCACCAAAAATAGGGTCTAAAAGAGAATGTGGATCAATATTATATTTCTCTTCAAACCCCCTATTTGGAAAGAATAAAGTTTCCTCTTCTTTTGACTCATCATTTTTCCCACTATTCACCATCATTTTTTCACTAATTATATTATTTGTACAATATTATCCACTTCCACCTACTATTCAACCAAACTTGGGGACTTAACAACAAATTTTAGGACCTTGTTCCCTTTCTCAATAGGTACCACATTTTTGGTTAGGGATCTTTTTAAATGCTCCAGTGGCCTTGATCAGAGACTTAGGGAAATATTTTATCAAATGATCATTTTTCTTACACCAAAAGAAACAATTCAAACTACCCAACAATTTAATTTCAGATGCCACAAACTTTTTACCTAATTAAATATCAATAACATTAGGAATGTCAACTAAAGGAGACAAAAAGATTAAAATCAACCATTCAAATGAGGGAGAGTAATTCTTGATTCTTACACTTGTAGAGCATTCCTTAAAGGTGAAAGAATATTAGGAATAAACTTTCATGGATGTTGAGGAAAATTTTTAATTTCTAACCATCTGGGAGATAAGTAGGCCATCACCACTTCTATTTTTTCCTTAGGAAACTAGAGAATCACCCTGAACATTGACTCACCTAGATTCTAAAATTCCTTCTTGAAAACCCTTTCCTACATACCATGACTTCTCAAAAAAATAAAAATAGGCCCTTTTGTAACAATCTATAGAAGGAAAAATATATCCAATTTTTTACCCCTAACATTACCAATCCAACCATCAAAAAATTTCCTTGTAAGGTAGAAAATTATCATCCAAACAAACAAAGAAAATTAAAACATTCTTAATCCCATTTTTCTCATATTTAAGGTCTTACAACATATCCTAGTTAAAATAAACTAGGGAGAAACTTGCCACATGAAGGATAATTTTTGCAAGTATGAAGGTGTTGTCATTGATGTCAACAAGCTTGTGTTGTCATTGGTGTCAGTTGTGTAGTGGTTGAAAAATATTCTTTATTTGATTAGTTGCATTATCTTGTCATCAGTTAAGTTACTGGTGTTAACCTCTAGTGTTGCTTTGATAAGCTTATGTTTATGGTTGTGGTATTGATAGATATGTCAAGGATACTAAGAAAATTGATAAAAAGAGGAAATCGGATGTTGTAGAGGTATTTTGGTTTGCAGAGGTGTTTTGGTTTTGCTTCAGATTTCTTACGGGCTTAAGATTTTCTTTTATGGTTTGGATGTGTTGGTTAGAGGTGTTCACAGTTTCTATATCCAAAATTTGGGCTTCTAGATCAATATGTAGAAGGAGTTATGTTCACCAGTGTGTGAACCAGTTTTTCAATGTTTCTTATAGAGGTATCTAGGAGAAATGTTTTTTCTCCACATTTCTCCATAGTTTTTCTTCAAGTATTACAATTTTGTACGTATTTTTATGGTGTTAACCTCTTTTTTGTTTCAAGATGATTTGTGGTTTGGTGCTCTGAAAGATCTATTTTAGATTTGCAATGTTTGGTAGTGTAGTATGAGTGTACAAGTTGTGTGCATTCTGAAGATGCAAGTTGTTGCAAAGGATTCTGATGGATTTTAGGATGTTAGAGGAATATTTTAGACTTGATGAAGCATGGCATGTGGTTCACAATTTTTCCTTGGATTTGAGGAAGCATGTAATTCAAAGTTTAATGGTTTTTTGCACGGGTAATGGATGACCCAGTGTTTACACTACATTCAAAGATGTTCAAGTATTAATGAAGGAATAGTGTAGAATGTAAGAGTTGATTTGGGTCCCAATTAAGTTTTGTATTGGTATTCCTATCTACCATGAGAATTCTTAGTACCGACCTATTTTGAATTTGTAAAATGTAAGGTAGGTGTAGACGACTTGACGATGTCTTTCAAGTTGAGGATTGTATAAATACAAGGTGATTCGATGCAATTTGGAGTATGGAATAGAATTGAGTGTGTTGTGATGAGGAATGAGTTGTAGAAGTGAAAAATGAAGTGTGAGCTATAATTCAAGATTGTTGAATGCAGTGAGCTAAGGTATCTTGATCTCTTGAAGGTTGCAAGTGTTGTTAAAGCTATTGTGGTGGATTATCTATTGTATTGATATTGTGTTCTTTGTATAACATTCTATATTCTTTCTTACTTCTATTGCAGTAGTGAACCTAGGATATGAACATTTCTAGATAGTGCACCCTATTCTATTAGTCAGCCTCTTTGTACCAGTTTTGCAATTAATTATATTGTGAGTTAATCCTCACTAGAACATTCACACTCTCTTTGTAGAATATAGACACCTTCTACTCACTACTTCCAATAGTATTAGGCATTAAATCTCACACTACATTTCACACTTTCACACTTCACATTTCAACACTTTGCATTACACACATCTCTTATATATCCTCCATCAAATCATCACTCATATATACCATCTTCAACCTTGAAAACAATGCACAAGGTCGGCTATGTACCTCAAACATGTAAATTCAAATTAGGATGGCACCAAAACATTCCCACAGTTGAAAGGAATGAAGGTAGATGATGCAGGAGCATCCGGGTCCACACGTAATCCTGTGTCACCCAAAAAAATGATCGTTTTGAGATTTTGATAAGTTTTCATGAAAACTCTTAGTTTTGATTTTGTGCATCTACGATAGACTAAAGATTCTCAAGATTCCTTGTTCTTGTCTCTCATTAAATTAGAATGATATGGACTTCATTTCATATTAATTATCTGCTTGAGAATTTTTACTATTGATGTTAATGGTTTATGAAAAATAAAAGAGAATTGAAGTTTTAAAACATAATGTAAAGAGTATTCGAAGGGATGGAAGGTAAAGAGATAGGAAATGAAATGCCTCATCTTCTATCACAAGCATTACTTAATATAGTGTGAATAGCAATTAAAGGTGCATCTGGTGGTAGAAGGAGATAGGGGGTCTGGGTAAGAAAGAAAAATGAGCAGAAAACCTCCACTTAGCCACGTCCATGGTGATACATGTTCAAAGGGTTAAGAAATTTCACATTGGTTTTGGATTGTATAATATTGAGGGAAACATAATGAAATACTCCCATGCAACCAATATGAGGAGTCTTGTGTAATGTATTCTCAAGTATTAAGGATGCATCATGCATAAGTAGGCGATGAAGAAAGTGCAACAACACCCAATCAAATGGAACACAGATGATGGGAAGGTATATCATTCCTAAGAGCTAAGACAAGAGAATATTGCATGAGCCAGGTAGGAGGACGTGCCAAGTGAAAAAACATATTTATGGTTGTTATTAATAGACAGGAGAAAAGCTATGTGGGTATAAGGAAACAAGATCGCACAAGAGCTTGTAGGAATGCCATTGAAGGAGATGAAATGGTGCCAAGAGGGAAGTTAAAGTGCAAGGCATTGTAAGTAAAGATTATTCTTGAAAATGGAATAGAGGATGGGCAGGTTTTTTCAATGAGTTGTCATGTTGGAGTAGGTTAAAAGCCGATGATAGTGCAGAATTGGGTGCCAATGATTTGAGAGTAGGTCAATGAAAGTAGAAGGAAAACCACCTGAGTGAGGTAATGTTATGGAATGGTGCACTAGGTGAAATGATTGAGCAAGGAATTTAACAATAAAAATTGGAAAGCTCAAATATGCAGTTTAGAGATAGTGAACGCTACAAGTGAGTTGTGCCATGTAGCAGGAAAGTTACTGAGATGAAGAAAAAATGAGGGAAGTTGAAGAGTTGGAAGGCCAAGAAGCTGCCTGAAATTGTAATTGTTGATTTTCATGATATTTTAATAAAGATAGTTGATTTATTTTCAAATTTGAGTTCATTCTCAAGTGCAATTGTAGTCGGTTTAAATTGACACAAGTTATTGTCGATTTGTGAGTTAATCAATTTTTGAGTCTTTTGTAATTGATCTAAGAAGGGGTTTTGCAACTCTGAAGCTTGGATACCATGTAGGAGCTAAGATATATCTCTCTAAATATGTTAGATTTACTCAAAGACTCAAGCCTCAAGATCATCTATAAAATCCAACAACAACCTTCCACAAGAAGTTTGTGTAAGAACATGAAATTGCAATAATGGATGCAAGATGTGGTGAATATGCAATACTCAAGATTGCAATGATATATTGGACTTACACAATTGAATTAAGATTGATGATAATGTACATATGAAACTTTTTGGAAGTTTTTGTTGTCATTGATGTCAAAAAACCTTTGTTGTTGCATCAAATTGATGTCAACCTATGGAGATTCTTTGATTGGTTGTATTATGTTATCATTAGTAGTATCACTGATGTCAACCTTAAGTGTTGCTTTAATGATCATGTGTTGGTGATTTTCAAAATATTCTATGGTTGAGTTGCTGAAAATGTGTTCTAGATCTTGAGTTTGTATTTTTGGTGCTTAGTTTCCAAGTGCTTTAAAAAAAAAAGAATAAAAGAGGAAACAGTATGGTGTAGAGTTTTTAGTGTGATAGAGTGGTGTTCAATTTCTTACTCTAGATTTCTTCATAGCTAAATATCCTCTTGTGTGGTTTAGATATGTTGACCAAAGGTGTTTAGAGGTGTTATATCTAGAGTTTTAGGTTCTGGATTGTTGTGCAAAGAAAGTTGTGTTCATTAATGTGTGAACTATGAAAGCAATGTTGTCTAGGAGAAATGGTTTTGCTCTGTATTTCTTTGTAGTTTGTTTTTTGGTCTTGCGTATTTGGAAGCGTGCTTATATTGCTCACATCTATCTTCATTCTAAGTTGTTTGTGTTTTGGTGCTCTGCAAGGTTGGATTTAGGTGTTGCAGTATGTGGAAGGTTAGCTAGTTGTGCAAAAGGAATATTTTCTTTTGGTGTATGATATTGTGAAGGAGTTCTTGGATTTTAAGGTGTTTATGGAATATTTTAGATGGTATTTAAGTGTTTTGTGTGGTTTGTGTGTCATCTTTGGATCAAAGGAAGTGTGTACTTAATTTTTTAATGGTCTTAACATAGGTTCAAGTGACCTTGGGTGTTTACACTAATTGCAGATATTCTTTAGTGTTTGTGGAAGCATGGCATGGAATATTTATATGGATTTTGGTCTAAGTTAAGATGTGTTGTGGTCTACTAATGAACAGAAAACAAAACTCATCCAAATTCATAGGTTCAGATTACAAAAGACTCAGAAATCAATTAACTCGCAAATCAACAATAACTTGTGTTGATTTAAACTGACTATAATTGCACTCCACAATAAACCCAAATTTGAAAATAAATTGACTATCTTTATTCAAATCTCACTAAAATCAACAATTACAATTTCAAGCAGCTTCTTTACCTTCCAACTCTTATACTTCCCTCACTTTTTCTTCATCTTAGTAACTTTCTTGCTACATGGTGCAACTCACTTGCATCGTTCACTATCTCTACACTTAATATTCTCTTTCCAATTTATATCATTAAATTCCTTGCTCAATCATTTCACCTAGTGCACCATTCCATAGCATTACCTCACTCAGGTGGTTTTCCTTCTACTTTCATTGACCTACTCTTAGATCATTTCCACCCAATTCTACATTGTCATTAGCTTTTAACCTGCTCCAACATGACGACTCATTGAACAAACCTGCCCATCCTCTATTCCACGTATGAGAATAATTTTCACTTACAATTCCTTGTACTTTAACTTCCCTCTTGGAACCATTTCATCTCCTTCAATGACATGCCTACAAGCTCTTGTGTGATCCTATTTCCTTGTACTCACATAGCTTTTCTTTTATCTATTAACAACAACCATAAATTTTATTTTTCACTTGGCACGTCCTCCTAACTAGCTCATGCGAGATTCTCTTGTCTTAGCTCTCAGACACGATTTACCTCCCCATCGTCTTTGTTCCATTTGATTGGGTGCTATTGTGCTTTCTTCATCACCTACTTATGCATGAAGCACCCTCAATACTTAAGAATACATTACACAAGACTCCTCATATTGGTTACATGGGAGTATTTCATTCTTCTGCCCTCAATCTTATACAATCCAACACCAATGTGGAATTTCTTAACCATTTTAACATGCATCACCATAGGCACGACTAAGTGGAATTTTTCTACTCATTTTTCTTTCTTACCTAGGCCCCCCATCTCCTTCTACCACCACACGTACCTTCAATTGCTATTCACACTAAATTAAATAATGCTTGTGATAGAAAATGAGGCATTTCATTTCCTGTCTCTTTACCTTCTGTCCCTTCAAATACTCTTTACATTATGTTTTCAAACTTCAATTCTCTTTTATTTTTCATAAACCATTAAGATCAATAATAACAATTGTTGAGCAAATAATTAATATGAAATGAAGTCCATATCATTCTAATTTGATGAGAGAAGAGAACAAGGAATCTTGAGAATCTTCAATCTATCATGGATGCACAAAATCAAAACTAAGCTCTTTCATGAAACCTTGCCAAAATCTCAAAATGATCATTTTTTTGGGTGATGCAGGATTATGCATGGACCCAAATGCTCCTACATTAGATACATAGGGTAAGAAGTTTGTGAGAATGGGTTGATAAAGGTGAAGTTGAGTGGTAGAATGACCCTTTTAGATTGTGCACAACCTCCAGCGAACTCTGTCGCTACACTAGTAGAATTTGGAAAATAAATGACTATGAGACTAAGACTTTTAGGCACGTGACTAAAAATGACTAAATTCTACTAATTTTTTGCAATTCACAATTGTAAATAACTAAATAAATGACTAATATGGTCATCAGGTAAAATCACAACTAAATAACTGGTCAGACAAATAAATATGACTAAATAAATGACTATTACTCATCTATTCTTTTTTCTTTCGAATTTGATCATAATCCATAGAGCTTAAGCCCCCCTCATGGGACCCCTACCTAAGCGAGCCATTTGGCCGCCAAGGTTGCTTGGTGCACCAAAAATACCTATTGCATGGAAGACATTGCCTCTCGATGCAGTCTTAAGGCCTTGACATATTTTATAAAAAAATTTAACATTTACATTCTTTAACTGTTATTACTCATTATGTCAATGAATTGTTAATGTTTTTAACTATGTTTTGAAGCCAAATTCATTTTCCTGTTGTGTTAGCATGTCAAATGTATCAAAGAGAAATTTTGGTCAATTTCACTAATAAAATATGATTTAAACAACCCAATTGCATTTTGAGGGCTATCTTGCAGACACTTTCATTTCAAAAGGTCAAGTAGTTATTTCTAGAAGCAATTAGATTCAATTTACATGGATTGTAGAAACATAATATCTATAAAAGTAATTATTTCTAGAAGCAGTGCGTTAAAAACGTAAGGTCAAGTAGTTATTTCTAGAAGCAATTAGTTTCAATTTACATGGATTGTAGAAATTTAATGGTCAAGCCTATTGAAAACAAAGATTTTCCCCTTAAATAAAGAACATTTTTCCCAAAAAATGAAGATTGATTCACTTCTATCTTCACTTGTTGATATACTCAACCATCTTAATAATGTGAAATTATAGAAATAACAATGACTGCTTTTGGTATGAGAAATTTTTCTCTTTCACGCTTTACATTGTTAATTATTTTTTAAAAATAGAATTATTTTATAATCTATGAAATCAATTGTTTGTTGATCTTTTTTATAGATGTTATCTTGTTATACAAGTTTGAACTCTAGTAATTTTAGGAGCACACCATGCTTATCTTAATTTTCACAACCTATATTAAATTGACAATGTACATAGATGAATTTTTTTCTCCTAAAAATGAAGATATAACAACATGAATTAGTCACACATGACAATGTAGATAGATGATTATTTTTCCCCTTAGTCACACAAATAAAAATTAGACAATATGATATTAAAGTGGATAATTAAAAAAATATTTAGAATTGAGGGAGTGGGTGGTATTATAATATAATATAATATATTACAATACAATATGATATGATATAATATAATATATATAATATATATTATTACATAATATTATATATATTTGATACTACAAGGGTGTCCCTGTGACCTAGCCCAACGGCCCAGCAGCCCTTACCTTGGGTACTTGAGGCGAGCTAGAGCAAGACTAGTCGCATGCAGGTGAGATCCCCCACTTGCAAGAAGTCTCGCCTCTTTAAACCCAAGAGCAGAGTTGAACCCAAGACCAATGGGGAGAAAACCCACTACCCGAGCCAACTCTACTACCCATTCGGGCTAATATAATATTTACATTATATAATATATATCACTATTATATTATATATTATATAATATAATATTATATTTATATTATAATATAATATAATATTAAATAATGTTATATTATATAAATTTATATTATATAATATTATATTATAATATTATAATATATTTAATATTATCTATTGTATAAAAGCTAAAGATTTATATATTGTAATATATTTAATTTGGATTCCATTTTCAATTTTTTTTAATGGGCATAATGGGTAGGGAAATATTTTCAGACTCCTGCCCAAATCTTGGGCCTAATTTTCATTTTAATAAACAGACTCTAAAACCCTCAAACCTTATTTTCAATTGTAGCTCGCCAAATTGGAGAAGTGAGAATTCAATACCAGTGAGGAAGTTTGGAGGAGCCGAAAGCAATAGAGTTTGGAGGAGCCGAAATTGATGTTGTTGCATTGGTTTCTTTCTTGTCTGTTGACGTGATTTACTAACAGAAATGGTGCTTAATTTTCTTGTACCTTTGACTAGTGTCGTGGGTCCTACACCTGCTCCTGAGAGTGATGGGATTGTTATTGATCAAGGCATTACTATTGACATATCTAATTCATCCAATGGATGCATTTCCATACACTCTATTTTGAAGGGGGCATGCATTATTGTTTGTATTATAGAACCTGCAACATTTATTTCTTCATTGGACAGAGGGGTTATGTTGTGTTTTTTTTGTGGGGACTATGATTCATCCATTCACTATTGGTGCAGATTGATTTACATCATTTTTTGTATGTAGATGTAAATGCTTCTGATTTTAGGGGATCTCCATTTTTGTAATATTCTTTTGGGCAAGTATTGAGCGGCCCACGCTCTTATTTCTTCCTATTGGAGGTTGTATTTGGCATGCAAAATTACTTTCTTTTTTCTTTTGTTAGTTAAGCATTATTCTATTGCATGTAAAACAACCTCTATATTCATATCTCTAGTAGGTCGTAATGCAGGGACCCACATAATGGAGGAGCAAGGAACATTAAGAGATATCACTCGTCACTTTGAATATGCATTTCAGGAGCTTCTCAGTGAGGTGGGTTTAAAACATACTCTTTTATAATATTTCTTACTTTCTTCTTCTTCAATAAAATTCTTGAAAATTTGATTAGATTTTGATGTGTTATTTATATGGACAGGGTTTTATCAAGAAAGAAAAATGGGAATCCTTCAATCTACCTTGGTTTGGGCCAAATCCGAAGGAGGTGGAAAGCATAGTAAAGAGGCAAGGGGCATTCTGGATGGAGAGTGTAAGGGTGTTGGGAGAATTTCCATTGCATCCCATGACAGAGGTGAAGAGAGGTGAGGAGGAGTTCGGGAAAAGTGTAGGAAACCATTACAAAGCACTCTTTGAGAATTCAATGTTTCTATTTTTTATGTTGTATGTTTTAGTTTTGTGATGCATGGTATATTATCTTGTAAAACAAAGATTTTGAAATTTAATTGTCTTACTATGTGGCATATTTGATACTATAATGTAAAAACCTAAATGTGCTCATTATTAGAATGTTGATATTTCATATTCAAGCATATATTGCTTTTCATATTTCAAAATTTCATAAATCTTTTAAAAATATTAACAAATTTTTAGTTTTTTTATTGTGGATAAGTACAAAGAAAGGAGAAAATGAAAAACTTCCAAGGCTTGATAAAAAGAACAAGAAATTTTATATATAGTTATAGGTGGAAGGATCTTTCTTAGTTTTTTTCAATTTTAAAAGTATAATATATTAGCAGTTTGCATACTGCAAAAGATTTTTTCTTCAAAACTCTATGTATAGAGTTCTTTGTAACATATTTTATATATATTTTGAATATACACAATGAATTATTTTCAATCCTTTGAGCAGATTTGTTAAGTTTTATGATTATTTTAGTTTATAAATGACTAAATAAATGACTAGACAATGACTAAATAAATGATTGCAATGAATAAATAAATGACCAGTTAACAACAATCAATGTCTAAATATATGAGTAAATTAATGACTAAATATATGACTAAATAAATCACTACCATGACTAAATAAATGACCAGTTAACAACAATCAATGACTAAATTAACGACTAAATCAATGACCAAATCAATGACTAGAGAAATGACTAAAATAGTTTAGTCATAAATTTGGTCGCATTGTAAATGACTGGCAATAAACTACTAATGGTCACGTGACCAAAATAAGTTATTAATATGCAATTTTTAGTAGTTTATTTAGTCATATATTGTTGTTTTTGTACTAGTGACAATGTGACCTCCTCCACCAATTAGCCCAACCTCCTCTTCCAAATTCTTTATCCCCTTTTCTCCATTCCTTCCTCTAGCATGTCTTCTCTACAACTACCCTTATAATGCAACCTCCATGCTACAACCATACCTCGATCCACATGAATATTCCACTTCGTCTGTTGTAATTTTCCATTACCACTTTCCTTTGTGCCTTCCACTCTCAACTATTTGGGACTCCACTCACCTACAATGATACTTTTGAGCTTCTAACTCACACTTCCATCTTTGTGCCTTCCAGCCCTCAACCACTATGACTCTCTACATCTACAATGGTACTTTTGGACTTCACTCGTGCTTCTACTATCAATAGGTTATGTCACAAGCTACCTCACATTCAGCGATCTACTTATTCTGCTGAAACCTCTGCTCACTTCCTCTCCACCCCATAGGTCCTAGTGCAAATAGTCTCTCTCTCGACACTCTATCCGCACAATCAAGACCACTGGCTCTAATACCACTTGATGAAGAGAAAACACAACTCATCCAAATTCACAGGTTCCTATCAAAGGGTGATTCAAGATTGAGTTTTTTGAAGGTGTACATTAAAAAAAATCTCATGATTGAGTCCAAAAGGTGTAAAACCCCCCATTTTCATATATAATACTTCATATTTTCATGCAAAAAGAAAAACATTTTCGCACTACTATCTTAAATTTGGCAGCCAAATGACCATAAAAAAACACTATGTTAAATTTCACGTCCAAATGACTATCATCCAACATTCTGATAAATTCGATGTCTAGATGATTGTCAGAATTTGCTATCTTAAATTTGACAGCCAAATGGCCGTGAGCAAGTCACTCCATTTGGACCCCTTCTTCGTTGGCAGATTTTCTTTTGGAGGAAAACTTTGGAGGCTCATAACTTGGTCGTATAGACTCCCTTTTCAGTGAAATTTTTTTATTTGTGGTAGAATTTTGTGTTGTACATAATGGTATAGTTTTTTTTATTTTGGTGCCTCATTGTTTCCAGAATTGAAAATTTTCAAAGTTGTTATTGAGTTGTTCTCATTATCAGAACTTTTGGGGCTTTGTTCTCACTGATACGTTAACATTTTTTAGTGAATTATTTTTAAAGTGCATAATTTTTTGTGAACTTCGCATTGGTGTGATTATATTTATCTCATCTTGCATAAAAATTTTACTTTGAGCTTGTGGCCAAATTTGGCATTCTACATGCACTAAGGTGAAGTTCACTTCACTATTATTGGAAAGTGGCCTTTTTAATTACACTAAGTATAAATTGTTAGCCTCATATATTTCTATTGTTTGATTATTGATTGATTGGTTAGGTGGTCTCTTGGTATATTGTCTTGATTTATTTGTTAGTGAGCTCTTTATTTTTTATGGATCATTCTAAGGTTCCTTTTCTGACATCATACAACTATTCAACATGGAATCAACATGCATGGAGTATACTAATGAATGAGGGTCACTCTCTATATGTTGATAATAAGGTACCTAAACCTACTTATGATGAGAAAAATATTAAATGGATGATTGAGTATACAAAAGATCTTGGATGTCTTTGTAAACTAGTTTCTCCAAATTTATTATTCCAAATTTAATCATGCAAGAATTCTCATGAGGCTTGGGACAAGTTGAAAAAAATATATGACCATTCTATAGATGAAGTTAGAGGTTATCTACTTGATAATGAGATAATGATCCTTGATCCTAAGAACTTTTCCAACATCTAGGACTGCATCACTAGGGTTAATGATCTAAGGGAGAAATGTAAAGCATGTGGTATTGATAAGGACATTAATTTGGTCTAAAATTCATTGAACAAACTTGGTCTTGATTATGCTACTTTTGTTTCTAGCTTTCATAGACATAGGTTGAATATGGGGTTTGCATATACTACACCATCATTTGCATCATTTTCTGAGATGTTGATACATGAACAATAAAATCTTATCTCGATGGGTTTCATCAAGTCTTCTAAATCTCATGAATTATTGGCTAGTTAGGTGAAAGAATCAAATATTATTGATAAGAAGCAGAATAAATAAAAAAACAAACCACATTTAGATCAACCAAGGAATAGATCATCTTCCTTAGATAAATCATCTAAGAAGGAGAAGTCTACTTGTTTGTATTGCAAGAAGCTTGGTCATGATGAACATTCTTGTTACAAGAAGGATCTTGATGAGTTGAAGCATCTTCTAAAAAAGAATCATATTCATTTTCCTTCTAGAATGTTTGAGCCACCACCTTCTTCTTCATCTTCAAAATAGTCTAATAAGGGAAAAGGTCATGCTGATTTGGCTTCTACATCCAAAAATAAAGGGAAATCTCTTTGTGCTTTTTTGGATCTAGGAAATTAGGGAGATGACTTCTAGATTTGAGAACTTCTCATCATATGACATCTTCATAGTCTATATATTCTCTTCTTTTGAGCATTGTGCTATGTCTCCTATTTTGATGGGAAATAATACATACATGGGTGTACTTGGGAAGGGAACTATTAGCTTTGGGGAAAACACTTTCCAAGATGTTTTGTGTGTTCCTCATTTGATGAACAATATTCTTTCCATATATCATTTTACATGTGGTGGAGATGGCAGGACTTTGGAGTTCACTCCAATTTAGTTATCATTCGAGACTTTGATAGTAGAGAGATTATTTCTATTGTGATGATTGATCATTCATCTCGGTCGTATACCTTTATAAATTTTTCTCTTGTTGGTGACATTGTTCTTTCGACTGTTGATCACACTTGTAATGTGAGCCATGATTCAAAGGACAAATTTGGCTTCTTGAACTTGGGTGTTCTCACATCCGATCCCATTCTTGAGCTTTGTATTTCATCTCCTCCATCTTCTGTTTCATTTCATGATGCTCATATTGGCACAAGTTTAGCCTCTTGTGATTTAGTGCAACAAGATCTACATCATCTTCTAGCTACATCTACTTGGGATGCATACTTGAAGGATATTGGTGGGTTGTTTGTTGAGTCTCACATTTCAAATTTAGGAGACACCATTGATTGCATACATCTTCTCTTTTATGGAGATGATTCTTCTTCAATTGTTGTGAGGGAATTCTTTGACCCTCTTGTTCATTCTCTACATGACCACTCTTTACAGTTTGATATGTGAATACTTTTGGATAACATTTGGAGGAGGCTTCTTTAGAGGAGGTGGTTTCTTTATCTTTAGACTATGTTCTACATTCATCTCTAGGAGATTTTGGATTGAAATCTTCAGTTGTGTGGCCTAGAATTCTTGGTTGAAGTTTCTCAACTTTTAACATTGATATGGAGACACTTGAGCATCATTCAGAGACATCACTAATCATTCTTCTTCCTTCATCTTCCTTTTTTGAAAGGGACAACATCCTGCACATCATATTAGTTTTGTTTCTTCCTGTAGACATATAAATTTTACCACTTCCACATGGTCAAAATCATTTTCTCTATTCATGTATTTCATCAATATTAATTAAATGATTTATTTAATTAGTATTTCATCTTCTGCCTAAGGTTCCTAAAGTATTTAATCGAATAATTAAATACTTTACCTTACCCCCCCTTTCCTCCCTAAATTAAATAAACATGTCAATTTTATTTAATTTAGTCATTTGGCCTTTTAAAATCAATTTTAAATTCCTCCTTTTTCTCTCTCTCCTTGTCACATCCTCCATAATCCTCTTCTAATCTAGATTAATTAAGTTAATTAAGATGTGCACACCCTTAATTAGCGATTAATGTCACATCCTCCAACTTTTTCCACTTTCTTCTAATCCCCTGTTAATTTTCTTAATCATGTATTTGAACAACCATAATCTAATCATCCTACCACATTTAGCATGCCCTTTTAGTCAACCTCTTACATATTCCATGTTTGGCATTGACCCTCTTTCCCATGTGAATTTTTAATTCACATTTATTCATCCAAGATTCCCCTCTTCCCCATGTGAATTTTTAATTCACATTTATCCTTCCAAGGTTCCTTATCCCCAAGTAAGTTCCAAAACATTTGACTTGTCACATCACTCACATGTGCCAAAGTCTTCTAGAACATTTGACCTCTCACATCACCCACATGTGTCAAAATCCTACCTCTTTGTAAACCTTGTCTTATCCACTAGATTCTTCCAATCATGTGAATTTTTAATTCACATTTATTTTCCCAACTACTTTCCTCTTCCCCGTGGATATTTTTGAGGAATTCTAAAATTCCTCAAGTGTCACTTTCATTCTCACTTGGGGACAAGAAGTTCCTTTTTGAGGAAATATTCTCATCTCCCAAGTACTTGTCCTCCCTCCAAATCACATGTCCTTCTTCCAACTCACTTACACCTCATCCCATCCTTGGCCACTTCACCTTCCACATGTCAAGATGTGAGGACTTGTGAGTCCTCAACTCACCATATCCCTTCATCTTGTCCATGGTGGCTCAATCTTGACCTAGAGAATTCAATTTCCTCTATAAATAGCCCCTTTTCTAATGCATTTAGAAACTTAGTCTTTTTGCACCCTCATGCTATCAACTTGTCAAGTCATTCTACAAGAATTATCCTCCATTTGTCAAGCCATTCCAAGAATTTTCCATTTGCATTAGCATTAAAATTCTAGTGCATCCACATTGTTCATCTTGCACCTATCTTCATCACATAGCCATCCAAGGAGCACACAAGCCAACAACATCAAGGGCCAACCAAGGAGTTGCACAAAAGGTATAATCATTGTTTTCCTTTATCATCTTTTTTTGTGTTTTATTCCTTAGGATAATCATTTGAAGTGATTCTTGTGTTTTCCTTTTTGTATTTTAGTTATCTTACATACATAGGTTAGGATAAAAACACTAGGCTCACATTTCTGGCATGCTCGGTGGGACCCACAAACGAGTTCCATTTTTTTTTAAGTTTCTTATTGTTTAAGTTCTTTGCAGGTTCAAGTCGTAGAGGGGCGAAATTTCCCCAAAGGGGAGAACTCACCCTTGCAAAGGGGTGAACTTTCCTAAGTGGGGCGAACCTACCCCTGCAGAAGGGCGAACTTGCCCATAGAGCTGTGCTTTTTTATTCTGTTTGCTAACTGTTTGTTGTAGGAGGGCAAACTTTCCCACAAAATTATTCTTTTTTAATTATGTCTATTAACTATTTGCTGCAAAAGGATGAACTTTCCAATAAAACTATGCTTCTTCTTTTTTTTCTAACTGTTTGTTGTCTGTTTGCTAACTGTTTGTTGCAAAAGGGCGAACCTGCCCACAAAACTGTGTTTTTTAAAATCTGTCTGCTAATTGTTTGTTGTAGAGGGGTAGACCTGCCCTTGCAGAAGGGAAAACCTGCCCAAGAGGGGTGAACGTACCCTTACAAAAGGGCGAACTTTCCTAGGATGGGCGAACCTGCCCCTACAGAGGGGCGAACTTGCCCTAAACAGAGCACTTTGGGAGGTATAACGACTATTTTTGCTTCAATTTTTTGTTGTTTTCATATTCTAACCCACTAACATCATTTGTTTACAAGGGTATTTATGTTTTTTTCTAAATTTTATGTAGCTTATTTCGTGATTAACGAAGAATGGAGGATAAAACAACTAACATTTTGTTGCAGGACAATCCGTTTACTTAGTTGTTTAAAGCTTTCCTTGTTGTTTTCGTTAATTAATCTAGGAACATAGTTTAACTAGGGGAAAGTAAAAAAATTTGTTTGTTGTGTCTATAAGTCTATTTTTTGTGTCACCTATGGGGGCATTAGTTCGTTCATGCTTTCCCCTTGCAATTCGTGTGAGCTTGGGGAGTAGCTGAAAATGATTAGTGCCTTCTTTTTTGTGGGACCTACTTGGCAATTTCATCACCCCAAGGGATGATCCCAACCACATGTACCAACAGGTTATAGAAAGGGGGGAGAGCCAAATTTGTACCCCAATCTAGTCGCGTTGTGTCTGGTGGAGTGTTGAAGCTAGGGTGATACCTAGCTAGATGTGAAGAGTTGGTCTGAGCCCTTCAATATCTCACTGGGGTTCCTGACTCACACTTGTGATGAGCTTGGTGTTCATGGTTGTGCCTCACATATTGAGAGTATATTGAGGACTCCCTATAAGCCTTGTGCATTCTAGATTAGGGACTTTATTGGCCATACCCTTAACACTAATCATAGGATTGTGTTGTTTGAAGTGTCTTGTGAAAAACCAGTAAACCTTTTGACAAGTCAACCTTATTATTTGTTGTTTGTTATATTTTAAGTCCTTGCCATAGTCGTTTCCATCCAAGTCAAGTCCCAGTCTTCTGTAGAGAGGAAAACCTACCCTACAAAGGGGTGAACTTGCCCTACAGAGGGGTGAACTTGTCTTGCAGAAGGGTGAACCTTCCCTGTAGAGGGGTAAACCCGCCCTCTAGAGGGGCGAAATTTCCCTATAGAAGGGTGAACCTACCGTGTAAAATGGTGAAATTTCCCCCAAAACAGTCAATTTCACCCCGTTAATCCATCCCAAGCACCCGTTCACCTATTTCGGGAATCTGTTCACCCATTCCAGGAATTCATTCACTCGTTTCGAACATTCATTCATCCCTTCCAAACTACCACTCGTTCTTTCCAAACAGTCACTTTCCCCCTCTAATTGTTCATTTCACCATTCAGGGAACCTGTTTCATTGCTTAGGAATCTTGTTTCATCATTCGAAAGACTTATTCCATTTTCTAGTGAGCTCGTTTCACCATTTGTTAGGCTCGTTTGCCCAATTTAAACAAAAAACTAGTTGGGAACCTAAAACCTTGTCGTTTGTTGTGATCTAAACACTTTCATTCTCTTTCATCTACTTGTAATTCATCCTTTAGTCTATTTCCACTTTCTAAAAGTCATCACCCACATGATATAGGCATCTTTAGAACATCTCTAGGTTGCATTGTTCATCATCATTTCCCCTAAACCTTGTTTTAAAGGTTATTATCTGAATTGACCTAGGCATTTAAATCTGATCGTCATCCTACATATCAATCATTATCTTCGACCCAATCAATCTACTTCCATCTTGAGGTGGATTCAGTGTTGTAAGTCATCATCATCGGCCCAATCAATCCATTTCCATATTGAGGTGGATTCAGTGCCATAATCCATCCTTTAATCTAATTAACCAACACCATAAGTCACCTAGGGTGATTTCCAAATTGGGTTTAGGATCCCTTACGTCAACCAATCTTGGTTCATCATCTAATCCAAATTAAACTTACCTAATTCATCCAATCAATCATATCTAATCTATCTAAACGATCTTATCCAATCAATCCTACCCAATCATCCAATCTCAATCCAATCATCCAATTTCAATCTTGATCTAATCATCCAATCAATCCTATCCAATCTCATCATCCAATTAATAGATATTTATCCAATCAAAAAAAATCTTTCACCTAGGTCATCCTTGCATTAAATCTAGTCTCATTCTAATCTTCCCATAGTTTTTGCATGTCCATTCAAACTAGATCACAAACCAAGAAGCAAATGGTACAACAACAAGGTCAAAGTTCCCAATTGAACATTCCTCAAGACCCTAATAATGGGGCAAACATCTCCCAAAATCCCACTAAAGATGTGAACGCCTCTCAAGATCCTGACAATGGTGTGAACATCCCCCAAGACCCTCATAATGATCTTCATCACAATCTGAAAACAACAAATAAAATACTTCAATACCTACTGACGAAAACATGATTAATCAGCTTGAAGTGACTGTCGATGAATACCTAAGCAATCCTACTAGCATTCAGATGAAAAATCACCTCCTTGACAAATGTGGGGATAAGATCCTCACTACTTTACTCATGAAAGGAGTGAAACTGCCATTTGGCTTTGACATGTCATAGTATACCAACACTCAACCTCCACCAGTACATCAAGATCCCCAGAATGTTCCAAAAAATTATTATGTTCCTGAGGGTACACCCATAGATAACTGGTATCATCCTAAGTTTGGGAATGTTGTGATACATCAAGTTACCAATTATCCTCCCATTCCATCTATTACCTCTACCGTACCATCTGATCCTTATGATTCCTATGCCTATGGCATGCCACAAAGCATCCCATCCACCCCACCATTCCCACCTCAATATCCAGTTCAACCATCTATTAACACTAGAGGCAACCCCTTTCTCACATTAATGCCACCACTAGGACATGTGCCCACCGGAAATCCCCTACTGACCCCTCAAGGTAATACTCATCAATCCATTGCTTCGCAAGCACCGCCGCAACATGCAACCATCTCCTCACAAGCACCACCACAACATACCACTATAGTTTTAGTCGCCATACAACAACATCATCAACAACCCTCGCAACAAAACATCCCATAGCAAAATGTTCCAAACCCGCAGCAACATATTGTCGCCAATAAACAACCTCCTCATCATACAACCCAAACTACATCACACCCTCAACAATGACCCCATGGTGCTTCTACAACAGTCCCACAACAACAACACATCCCATCTCACCCGCCTCATCAACAATCACATACACATGTCCTCCCACAACCACAACATAATCCTCTCACGCAGTATCTCTACCATCCATCCAACACATATACTTCCTATACTAATTCAAACATCCATGTGACTGCTTAGAATCCACTATGGATGCAACCACCTCCTTACATAAATCCAAATGTACAATCACATACCAATCCATACCAATAGCAGTCTAATCCACAACTATCTCCACATGTCACACAACAACCCAATGTCACATATAATTATGAAGCCAATCCTTATTATGCTCAGCAACAACTTGTATGTCAGCAACGTGTCTCATCCATGTCCTATGTGCAACAACCACCGCCTTATCAACAGGGTGCTCAGGGTACCTCTTATTATCAGCAACAATCGCCTTATCAACAAGGGACCTCCACATACTACCAAGCTCCATATAATGCTCCATCCACTTCATACTACAAAGAATAGCCATCTCAACAACATACACCTTCCACCCCTTACCCGTCATCATCCCATCAGCATTACATTAATCCCCAACCTACTTACGCTAATCAATATCAACCTACATCCTCATATGATCCATATGCATAACATCAGCAATATCCACTTAATTCATCCAATCCAACCCCACCTGTCAATAAAGATCTAGAACAACTTAAAGTCACATTAAAAGACCTCCAAGTGAGTACATCCAAGAAATCCTTCAAATTTGAGGAAATTTTCCCATATCCGTTTGATCCTTCAATTTCACTTTTTCCCTTTCCAAATCATTTTGAAATACCTAAGTTCGACAAATATAGGGGAACCAAAGATCCCAAGGCCCATTTGCAAGAGTTTTATGCACAATGTCAGGATGTTCAACATAATGACAATTATCTCTTGCGTCTATTCCCTAGAAGCTTAGGAGGACCGAACTTAGATTGGTTCATGGGTCTCAAGAAGGGGATGGTTTCTTCATTCACTAATCTTTCTGAACAATTTTTCAAACAATTCCCCTTTAATTTGGGAAAAGACATTGACACTCTAGACCTCTTTAAGGAAAAACAACGTGATGGAGAAACTTTCGCTAAATACTTGCAAAGGTGGCAAGCTGTCGCTAGCCGTATGAAGTCTCCTCTCAGCGAGAAAGAAATGATCACTCTTTTTATGGCTAATGCCCATCATGAACTAGCACATGCTCTTAATCTTCATTGTGCTACTACCTTCACAGAGGTTATCGAAAAATGCCCCATCATTCAAAGAGCACTTGTTGCAAAAGGGAAAATTAAATTGTATAATTGGGATAAGGAGAAGTCATCTGGTGACAAATCCCATTATTGGAATAAAAACAAAAATTCAGTCAATGATGGCATCATTGACACTAAACATGTTCAAGTGGAAAATACCTCCCAGAAGCAACAACCATCCATGCCCAATGCCATATCCATACCACAGGGGCACCTCAACACCCTCAACAATCCAATCAAGGGAATGGTAAATGTCAATACACTCACTTAGGAGAACCCCTCAATGTCGTGTTTAACAAGCTCCTGCAAACCAATTATCTGATCACATATCCTGTGACCAAGCCACCTAATGAATCTAAGCCTAAACTAGCCTAGTTTAAAGAAAATGAATACTATGAGTTTCACAAAATTAAAGGGCATACCCTAAATAAGTGTCAGAGACTAAAAAACATAAATCCAAGATCTTATAGATCAAGGAGATATTCATGTGGATGCCAATCAGGCTTCATCGTCTAATGCTCAATTACAAACATATCAAAATTCTTTCCCTAAACATAATCAAGATCCTAGCACATCTAACACCAACCCAAGCTCTAACAATAACAATAATCAGAATAACACCAACAACATCAGTTGTACAAAAAATGTACCACTTAACTATGAGGGTCTCATCATGCACATTGAATAAGAGGAACTACGTGTGTCTATGATACATGTCAAAGGAAAGGAGACTCAATGTGTTGTTGCCACTCGCCGCACACACATCACTGTCCTTGGAGCCTCCACGTCAACACCATCACCTCCTGTAAGTTCTCAGTACAACATTCTCGACCATCTAGGAAATACTGAAGCACAAATATCCATATGAGATTTGCTAAAGTCTTCTCCTATACACCAGGAAATCTTAACAAAAGCTTTAACAGATGCCCGCGTCCCTAATAACATCGACCCCACACAATTCCAATCCCTAGTTGGACATCTGTCATCAACCTACCAACTAGGTTTCAATCAAAACAACATGCCTACCATCAACGCCAACCACAATCGACCCCTTCATATAGAGGTTCTTGCCGCCCAACACAAAGTAAAGAGGGTCTTGATAGATAATGTCTCTGCTCTCAATCTATGTACATTAAAATTCATAAAGCAGGTAGGATATACCCACATTGATTTAAGTAATCAGATTATCACCATGAAGGCTTATGATAATGTAGAAATGGATTCTGAAGGGGTTATTGAGCTTCCAATTCAAGTTGGTCCTGTTATAAAATACACCACCTATCATGTCCTTGATCTGGACCTCCCCTAGAATCTTCTCCTTAGGTGATAATGGATCCATGTCATGTAAGTCGTCCCATCCACCTATCATCAATGCTTACAATTCCCATTTAATGGAATGGAAGTTACAATACAAGCCGATCCTCAACCTTTTGAATATTGTCACTCACTTGAAGCTTCATTCCCCCACTCCCCCATTACTGTCCAGGATTTGAAATGGGACCATCACCGACATCTTCATTCAATCCATCATCTAATTCATCACCCGACACCACATCTACCCCATCTGCTACATACGATTCCACTATCACCAAGGTCTAGATCATTGACAAGGGATGTGGTGAGTATGAAATGTGTACTGCTTTGAATGTGGCAACCATGCCACCCTTGCCACACACATATGGTCAACCCTCTGAATTTGCACCAAAGAAGGAACAAAAGGTAGTCACCTTAAGCTCCAAAATGTTGGAACCATTACTTATATATCACCTATGTTACCAGAATATACGCCTAAAGATGATATAAGTTAGTGGATATATCATCAAGAACCTGAACCTACTCCTCCTCTATAGGAATATTTTCAAGAGATGTACCCTTGGCCCTCTAAGTATGCTGAAAAACACAATTATCAAGGGGGAGGTCTTGGTCCAAAAGAGCTAGGAAGAAAGCAATCGATTGACACTTCTATACATCCAAATAATTTAGGCTTAGGCTATTACAAAAGGAAAAGGGGTCTTGCAACATCGACTAGTACCACTAACAACATCAGTGTAGATGATGGTTTTTTGGAAGACATACCAGAGGAAGAATGTATCATGCACGCGTATGATGATGTAGATCATGTAGGCCTTTCCTCCATGTTTGAATGCCTATCTGTTTGCACCATTAGCCTTTCCCTTCACCATCCAAAACTCATCGATTGGGACCAACGTGACATCACACCTACCAACTCACTTACCTCAATGGATACCTATGTACACCTCATGGGATTGGGGGAAGATGAACGCCCTAGTCACAAAAATAAGAAAAAGAAAAGTCCAAAAGGGTCACCTAGTGAAAACCTCCTTGACGCACTTCTTGACCCTAAAAAAGTCAAAACAAAGGGCGTATTTGATGATGAAAACCTCAGTGGGGCATTGGAAGATGGGGAAATTCATCTTCCCCTTGTAGGAACACAATGGTCTGAATGATCATCCATCTTGATAGAAGAAACACAAGAAATCAATTTGGGAATTGAAGAGGATCCCAAAATCACTTATGTAGCCAAAGCCTTACCAGAAGAAGAATATTCCACCATCTCCACGATCCTCAACGAAAGCAAGATCAATTTCACATGGACATAGTCAAACATTCCTAGATTAGACCTTGTCTTCGTTGTACACCATCTAGATGTGCATCTTGATGCAAAACCAGTTAAGAAGAAGCTTCACAAAATGCACTCACAAGTTGCCCTCTTGGTCAAGAAAGAATTGGAGAAATTGTTGGAAGCCAAATTTATAAGATCCATTGACTACTCTGAATGGATCTCCAACATTGTGCTAATAGCCAAACCTAATGGGGATGTCAGAATATGTACAGACTTCCAAGATCTCAACAAGGTGTGTCCTAAAGATGACTTTCCTTTGCCAAACATAGACATGCTAGCTGATTTAACTGCAGGACACAATATGTTGTCCCTCATGGATGGATTTTTTGGATATAATCAAATCAAGATTGCACCCGAAGATCAACACAAGAAGGCCTTCACCACACCCTGGGGTACATTTTTCTATAATGTTATGACCTTTAGGCTTAAAAACATAGGGGTGACTTATTAGCATGCAATGACCGTCATCTTTCATGATCTTATCCACATCATCATGGAAGACAATGTTGATGATCTCTTATGAAAATCAAGAACTAGAGAACACCCTGCAGTCCTAAGAAAAGTCTTTGACCGGCTAGAGCATTACAAGTTGTGTTTAAATCCAAAGAAATGTGTGTTTGGGGTTACGTCAGGAAAACTGTTAGGTTTCATTGTCTCTTGCAGAGGCATCAAAGTTGATTCAGAAAAGGTTAAAGCAATCATGGATATGCCTCCACCACATAACCTAAAATAGTTGAGAAGCCTTCAGGGTAAGCTTCAATCCATCTAGTGATTCATTACTCAGTTAGCCGATAAGTGTCAGTCATTCGCTCACCTCTTGAAGAAAGATAATGCTTTTAAGTGGACTCATCAATGTCAACTTGGCTTTGATAAGACCAAAGAGTATCTGGTTCATCCACTAATTCTGATACCACCAATCCCTAGTAAACCACTCCTGTTGTACATTTCTACTACTTCAATGGCATTGGGGGCATTGCTAGCCCAGCATGATGAGTCAGCAAAAGAAAGATCCATCTATTACATTAGTCAGACCTTGGTTTGTTATGAACTAAACTATTCTCCAATAGAAAAAACTTGCCCCGCCATGGTTTGTAGCAAACAAAAACTCTGACATTACATGTTCATCCATCCAGTAAAACTCATCTCCAAGGTTGATCCACTTAAATACCTATTATCCAGAACAATTTTAACTAGTCGCATGGCTAAGTGGGTCATGCTTCTAAGTGAATTTGATATTGAATATGTGGATCAGAAGGCCATTAAAGGATAGGTGATAGCAAATCAGTTAGCAAATGCTCCCTTACTTGATGCACATCCTTTGGTGATGGAATTTAATGATGAATTCTTTATAGTAGCAGAAGCCACCATGTGAACACTATATTTTGATGGTCCATATACACATAATGGATCGAGGGAAGGTATCTTGTTTGTCAACCCCCAAGGTGATTATATTCCAAAGTCATTCAGACTTTCCTTTCCATGCACCAACAATATAGTAGAGTACGAAGCTCTTCTCACTAGCCTTAGAATAGTAATCAAATGGAATATCACTTAAGAGTCTTTGGCGATTCACAATTAGTCATCAAACAAGTCAATGATGAGTTCTTAACAAAGGATGATAAGTTGCTGCCTTATAAGCACATGGTTGATGAATTTAAGAAATTTTTCACCACCATTCAGTTTGACTAGATCCCTAGAATATAGAACAAAGTTGCTCATGCAATGGCTACAATTGGTTCCTTGATTGACATGCCTAAAGATCAAACAAAATGGGAATTCTTGATTGAACAACTTTTAATCCCCGCATACGATATCCCTGAGAGTGAGATGGTGTGCGAAATCGTAGGTCCTACATCCCCATGGTATCATGAAATCTATGCTTATCTCCATGACAACATCCTACCCGCTGACCTTACCCACAATCAACCTAAATCGTTCATCCAACATACATCCCATTACACCATCATAGATGATACTCTTTATCATCATGGATATTATGGAACTCTTCTTTAGTGTTTGAATGAGGCCAAAGCTCACACTGCATTAATAGAGGTACATAGTGGTGTTTGTGGAGCCCACTCAAATGACATGGCCTTAGCAAAGAATATTCTGAGGGTTGTTTATTATTGGCCTACATTGGAGCATGACTCTTGTAACTTTGTGAAGAAATGTTTACCTTTCCAACAACATTCAGACCTAATACATGCTCTTGCTCAAGATTTGCAACCTATTGTAGCACCATGGTTCTTTTCTCAGTGGGTTTTCAATTTAGTCAGCAAGATATATCCCCCATCTTTTGATGGCTACACCTTCATTATCACTGCCACTGAGTACTTCACTAAGTGGGTGGACGCCATACCACTCTCCCAAATAATGGGTACCCAGATCTCCAAGTTCATCCTCTACCATATCATTTGCAGATACGACATCCCCTCCACCATCATCTCTGACAATGGTAAGCCATTCAAAAACTAGGTTATAAAAGAGCTCTATAACACCTTTCACATACAACACTGATGGTCCCGCCCTACTATCCCCAAGGTAATGGACAGGTGGAAGCCACTAACAAAACTCTGATCAAAATCTTGAAAAAGGTCGTTAACAGTACTAGCTAAGATTGGCACCTCCACATCCACCCCACCCTTTGGGCTTACCGCACATCCATCCGCACTCCCACTAGCGCCACTCCCTTTTCTCTAGTCTATGGTGTTGAAGCCATCTTGCTGATTGAAGTTGAAATTCCATCTCTGAGAATATCTTTAAAGAATCTCATCATCAAAGAAGAATTGCGGGTTTCTTGCCTCGCTCAATTGGAGCTCCTAGATGAAAAGAGGACCAAAGCATACAGTCACCTTCAGGCATATCAGAATCATCTCAAGAGGAGTTATAACAAGAAATTTTGTCCCCGCCAATTCAACATTGGTGATCTTGTCCTCAAGGAAAATCAGTGCACTCAATAGGACTGAGACAAGAAGGGGAAGTTTGAACCTAATTGGTTGGGTCCTTATGTTATCACAACAAAGTATGGATTAGGGGCTTACCACCTTGCCACACCTAAAGGGGAACCCCTTGAAGAGCCTATCAATATAATGCACCTGAAGAGGTTTTACGCTTAAATCAACTAGGTCCTCCTATCTTGCCATAATATGAAAGTAAAAACAAATTAAAAAATCAAAAAAATCCAAAAAAAATAGTAAAGAGAAATAAGTTCTTCCTATGGTGAAAACCACTCTTGGTGCCACCTAGGATAAGTATGGTTGATGAAAACCTGGTAACAGGCATCATTCGTAGAGAGCTTAATCATTATCTAACTTGTGTCCTAGTTACTGCATGTCTCCATATCCTATCTTATCCTATCACTTCATCCACATCTTGACCTTGGCCACTTGGTATGATTTGATCGAGCATTGGACGATTATCCACTATTAGTCATCCTAATCTTTTATCCTCATTTTAGCTTGTGTCATTCGTCTGGTTGTCTTCTCGGTCCATCATCATCTAGGGTCTGTCATCATGTCAATCTCCACTTAGATCTCATCTGGTCATGTTGGTCTCTTTGGTCTTTGTCGAACTACGTTGCCCCTGCGCTTTCACATAGGAAAGGCTAATCATTTGATCCACCCCTCGAGGAATTTCGACCGTCCTATGATGGTCATCCATCATCTGTCTCCATCATCCCCTTTGCGCTCTTATCCATAGTCGGTCATCATTTGTATTTTCCAAACTACATTGGCTCTGCGCTTTCACATAGGCAAGGTCAATCTTTTGATCCACCCTCGAGGCTTTCCTTTACTTTACTTTGTCATCATCTCATTAGTCTCCATTGGTCCCCTTTCTGCTTTTATCTATGGTCTTTTCTTGAACTACGAGGGCTCTGCGCTATCACATAGGCAAGGCTAATCTTTGATCAACCCCCGAGCCCCTAGGTCATTAGGGTATTTTGGTCTTGTGTTGGTCTTATGTCTTGTCTCTTGTGTAATGTTTTCAAGAGTGACCTTATCCAACTGGTTCTTCACAAACAGGATCCTCTAGTGTCAGAAGATTAGGTTAATGACAAAAATCCTATGTCATCTGGGTCATTTTAGTTTAGTATCCATCATCCATCTCAATAGGATGCATCCTTCCTAAAAGATCTCATCAACCACATCCATCCTTGTGATCCTATGGAAAAGGATGTTTGAATTTGATTGTGATCTTTTAATTCTTTTCGATTTTATTTATTGTTTCAGCTCCCTATTACAACTAGTCAAGGTCACCATAATCTATCATATTATGGTATGTTTTGATGGGTTAACATAGGAGCATCTCTTGATTGTTTATTGTTGTTGTCTATTGGGTTGTTCCCATGTAGTACCCACCAAGACCTCCAAGATCCTTCGTTATGGTGGGAACATCCCTTTGTGCTTGTGGTTATCCAAATACCTGGCCCAACCAAGGACTTCGTGACTTTGGGGTGTTGGGATAACCTTGTCTGTTGTGTTTGTTTTATGCATTAGATGCTAACTTACCTTAGTTTCATATACCCTAGCACCTGGTGTCTTATGCTATAGAAAAAATCAATGCTCTGAAGATGGAAAATTAAAATTAAGATTGCATTTCATAATTCTTTCTGTTGCATTCATCCCTATCCATTAACCTATGATTTTGGTTGTGCAAATATTCCCCTTCCCTTTCTCTCATTCTTCTCAAGATATCTATGGGTTTTTTGATAGATGTAATTTCCCATCATCTACCCACATTCCCACGTGGCTCCTTATTGACACTTATGTTCATTTCATGCTATATAATATGATCATTGCATTTACATTATTATTTATATTAAGTTGTTTCGATTAATTATGATTGATTCATTTTTTAGGCCCATACATTTCCATATTAGTTTATATCATTAACATTCATCACATTAAGTCCATATTCAATATACAAAAAATCATAAATCATGCATAAAATCATCAAACATACATCACATAAAATTATCACATAATTCCATATCCATCATAAATCATGCATCGCATTAGGCCCATGTCCATCATAAATAAAAATTATAAAACACGCATCACATCCTACATTACATAGGTTAGTAGCATCAATATAAACATCAACATATATCATAATAAACATGTACACATAATTACATCGTCATAATCACACATCATAAGATCATACACATACACATATGTTGCGGTGTTTTTTGGACATACTAAAATGTGCACTACGTTGGATCTGGAACTGCATGCTAATACCTAATCATCCAGTAGGTTGCCTCCCTCATATACTTTGAACTCTCTGCAGCCTGATATCTGGCGGCATTTCACTCATGTCTATATCTGTCTCAATCTCTAGTAATGTGTCCCCTCTCCTGTGTCCATGCATCCTGAGCCAACCTCATATGATCTCTCTTTGTTGTTAGCCATGCCACCTGCTCTATGGCCCTATCCCTCTCATCCTGCATCTGTGCCTGCATATCCTATATCTGAGACTATAATATATGCACCTCTGACTCTATCTCCATCCCCTCACCCTAGGCTTCCTATGCTCGACCCTATACCACCTCTCTCTCTACAATCTCTGTCTAAGCCACTACTACATCCCTCTCCCCCTGTAAGGTCTGTACCTGCTTTGTGGCCCTATCTCTCTCCTCTTGTACCACCTATAACTAGGTCTGTGCTTTGTCCCTCTCACCCTGGAGGCCTTGTACATCTACATACGTTGTGTCCCTCTCTCGCTGAACCATCTATAATCGAGCCTCTATTACCTCCACCCTCGCCCTCGCATCCCCTAGAGTTGTCTTTGTAGTAGACACCCTGTCCTGGAGCTCAATCGTCTCCCCCACTAGTCCTATCATCTATACCCTCAATGCCTACATCTCCCTCTCAAACTTCTACTGACACTCTATCAAGACATGCTTTGTTTCCCCTCTAGACTTAGGTTGTCCCCTCGCCTGTGCCATGGTCATCGCTACCTATAGTCTGTCTCGATCCCAAGTCACCCTAGTCAGTTCACCTTGTACTCTCTCTATCTTTGCTCGTAGCTCATCTCTCTCCCTCTTTGTATTATGTACCTCTGAGGTCAGATGATCCACGATGAAACCATAATACCTTGGTCCTGCTGCCTACACTTTATGCACCTCAGCCTTTGCTCTATCATTTGTAGCCTCACTTGGGCCCCCCTCAACAAAAAAATAGGATCCTTAGCTGGTGCAGCTAGAACTATTGCCAATAGCTCCACCATATGAACGTCAACATCCATCACATCCATCCCTACCTCATCATGACCCTGCTCAATCCTACTTGCCACCTGAATCCTCCTCGGTTGTTCTCTCCTCCCCACCCTCATCTATCATCCTACAAATCTCACCTCTCCCTTAGGCTCCTCTCCCTCATCACTCATCCCTATCTCCAGCATGTGGGGCTCTTGCTCAGCTCTGATCTCTATTTGGGCCCCCTCCACCTACTTATCACCCTCTCTGATTGTCCTCTGGCCGTCATCTCACTCTATGATCCATCTTGCTCTCTTGTAGCCCCTACATCCTCTTGCTCAACCCTTCTCCTCACCAGAACTCTCCTCATTCGTACTCTACTCCCTATTCCCATCTACTAACCTACAACTCTCACCTCCCTCGTCGACACATCAACATATCAACCTTTGATCCCCTCCCATCCACCTATCGTGCCGCATCCATCTATGGCCCTCTCCTATCACCTGACAATGCTACATCCATCTCCTCCTCCACATCCATCCTCACTCTATGCCCCCTACACCATCTCCTCCACCTCCTCATCCTCTCTAGCTATCCTACGGCTACAATCTCCTCCTATGCGCCATCCTACTATCCTATAGCCCCTACATCCTCCTATTGCCCCTGACCCTAGGTGCCTCCTATCCTCTCCACTACTATCCCCTCCTCTCTCTGCCCTCCCTCGCTAATCACCACTCATCATTTGTTCCAAACACTAAGGCCCCCATAATAGGTTGCATCGGTGTGATCCTATCCCACCAATGGTTGTGAAACCACCTACCATATCACACTGTCACCCCTACATCTGCCTCCACAATTTCCCTCCTCAAGTAGGGCACTCGTTCCACTAACTCTCATGCCTCTCTAGCAGCCCTTAGTGAAATAGGGTCTCCCCATGGCCACTCTCGAGTGATTCGGAAAAACATGTAAGGACTTGGCAGGATATCCTAGGTAAGCCCAAACTGTCTCGCCTTTCTGTCTGGCCATTGTGCCTCCACCATGCAAGGCTCCCTCCTAATCAAAAAGCATCTACTCATGAAGTAGTCTCAATGTCTCCTCTCATCCTCCCTCCATCCCACAAATTTACTGAAACATGTATGGACACCATGCTATGTGCTCCTACTGCAAGTCATCAAAGACTCTCCTCCATCGATCCATATCCCCCTACATCTCATAACACAAAACCCAACCTCCCTCCTGCCCATACCACCAAGATACAAGTGTTGCCTCCTCTGCCCGTCCTCTCCTCACCACTAATGGCCTAACAATGTTAATATGTTGACAGATCCATGCCTATAATAAAGTCACATGTGTCACACTCAATACCTCTTGGTAGCAAATGACATGCATATCTCTGTATAGATGCGCTAATACACATGTGCCCCACAAAAATTGTCCCTCTTGTCCCTCAACAATATGTCAGATCACCTCCATAAACTATAAACTATAGAAGCACCTGCTCTAGTCTGGTAGCAATATCCCACTGATCAGTCCACATAGAAAAGTGGTAGTGGTGGCACCCTCAGTGACAAACATCAGTCCACATCTAACTACCCTTTCTACATGGGTAGATCATCTCATCCAAATAGCACAAATATGGTGTGATCTAGCTTTGCTCCTGTCGATACCACCTCACTCACTAGCCACCCTGCTATGGGCAGCCTCAGGATGCACCACACATCCTCTAATGTAACTGTCATCTTCCTTATCAGAAGATGGAATGTCGATGTCGCCGAATTCCATTACTCTATGAGTGTTGTCAGCATAGCTCAATGGGCCCTCATCGAAGGATAGCCCAATAAGTGCAATAATCCTGCCTAATCTAAGGCATGATGGTCTTCTCCAATCATGGCCATCATAGTCGTCGCTAACACCTCTGAATGTCTCTCATGGGTCCACACCGATTCGAAACTCTACATCCACACAATTCCACATGTCAGTTCATTTATCCATTTCTCTCTCTCGGCCCCAGGAAACACTACTGCTAATTTTTCCTCCTTTTCTCACTTATCTTTTTTTTTTGGTTTCTTCCCTCCCCTCTAGGTCCTCCTTGTTTGCTTCAGGTGCCATCGCCCTAGGAAGGGGTAGACTCCTCTGGTCGATGGGTAGACCTACACCCAACCGAGGCAAATTGACCCTTCATCGAGACGGATCCACCCTTACCTAAGGCAGACCTGCCCCTAGGTGGGGTGGACCTACCCTACTCTGGGGTGAACTCGCCTTCTCTGGGGCAGACCTACCCCCTTGTGGGGCTGACCCGCCCTATCGTAGGGTGGACACGCCTCACTCCAGGGTGGACTCACCCCTAGGTGGGGCGCACCTGCCCTTCCCCGAGGTGGACCCACCCTATCATGGAGCGGACCCACCCCCTTACGAGGTGAACCCCCCTTGCCATGGGGCAGACCCACCCCATTACGAGGTGGACCCACCCTCTCTGGGGTGGACCCATCCTTCTGTGGGGTGGACCCACCCCAGCCCAAGGCAAATCCACCCCCCGCCACCCCTCTAACTACCCATTTGCTGAAATAAAATATTTTTTCCCCCAACCCATTTTCCTATCCTATCCCAACAACAAAACCAAACTTTTCAAATTTGCATAAACATTACGAAATACATTAAAAAATGCTTTAAATACTAGAAAGGGTTTTGTTTGTCACCTAGCATGCGACTACACGCTCACGGTAGAATCTCTGCACCTCGTCCCCCTAGTGGATAATGTCTGAATCATAGTCCTCTGGCATCGTGGCTCCTCATCCTCTTCCTTTCCTCTCTTCTTCTCTCTCTCTCTCAACTACTATAGTGGAAATGAGGTGAGGTAATTTCTAAAATTACCTTATATAGCTTTTCCCTCCCTTCTCAGTAAAGGGTATTTTTTACCTTTTCTTTAAACTTTTTCCTCCAACTAATTCCCTAACTTCCTAGGGCCGCCATTTACACACCATACGTCTGTTTGACTCTGTTCAAAAGTAAAACCTGCTTGAATTTTTGATCTCTATCCAACTGTACCTTTCATTTTCTCATCTCAAGAAGTCGTCTGGGGCCCCCTTTTTCTTTCCTAATCACCCTCTCGAGGGGGCATACCCTACCATTTTCTGCATTTTCTCCATCATGGTCATTCCCTCACAAAATTGGGGCATCCTCATTCATTTCCCCTTCATTTGGGAAACTCATTCATCTCTCCCCATGCTAGGGAATCCTTTTCTGGTTGCTTCCTTTATAGATTCATCTGCATTTTCTTTTCTTCAAAACATTGTTATTCTATCAATATTTTGAAGAGGGAAAAAATGTAGACATATAAATTTGATCACTTCCACATGGTCAAAATCATTTACTCTATTCATCTATTTCATCAATATTAATTAAATGATTTATTTAATTAGTATTTCATCTTCTACCTAAGGTTCCTAAAGTATTTAATTGAATAATTAAATACTTTACCTTACCCCCCTTTCCTCTCTAAACCAAATAAACATGTCAATTTTAGTTAATTTAGTCATTTGGCCTTTTAAAATCAATTTTAAATTCCCCATTTCTCTCTCTCCTTGTCACATCCTCCATAATCCTCTTCTAATCTGGATTAATTTAATTAATTCATGATTATGATGTGCACACCCTTAATTAGGGATTAATGTCACATCCTCCAACTTTTACCACTTGCTTCTAATCCCCTATTAATTTTCTTAATCATGTATTTGCACAACCATAATCTAATCATCCTGCCACATTTAGCATACTCTTTTAGTCAACTTCTTACATATTCCATGTTTGGCATTGACCCTCTTTCCCATGTGAATTTTTAATTCACATTTATTCATCCAAGATTCCCCTCTTCCCCATGTGAATTTTTAATTTCAATGCTCCTTATCCCCATGTAAGTTCTAGAACATTTGACTTGTCACATCACTCACATGTGCCAGTCTTCTAGAACCTTTGACCTCTCACATCACCTACATGTGTAAAAATCCCACCTCTTTGGAAACCTTGTCTTATCCACTAGATTCTTCCAATCATATGAATTTTTAATTCACATTTATTTTCCCAACTACTTTCCTCTTCCCCATGGATATTTTTGAGGAATTCTAAAATTCCTCAAGTGTCACTTTCATTCTCACTTGGAGACAAGAAGTTCCCTTTTGAGGAAATATTCTCATCTCCCAAGTACTTGTCCTTCCTCCACATCACATGTCCTTCTTCCACTTCACTTACACCTCATCACATCCTTGGCCACTTCACCTTCCACATGTCAAGATGTGAGGACTTGTGAGTCCTCAACTCACCATAGCCTTTCATCTTGGCCATGGTGGCTCAATCTTGACCATTGAATTCTATAGAGAATTCAATTTCCTCTATAATAACCCTTCTTCTAATGCATTTAGAAACTTAGTCTTTTTGCACCCTCATGCTATCAAATTGTCAAGTCATTTTTCAAGCATTATCCTCCATTTTCCAAGCCATTCCAAGCCATTCCAAGCATTTTCCATTTGCATTATCATTCAAATCCTAGTGCATCAATATTGTTCATCTTGCAGCTATCTTCATCACACAGCCATCCAAGGAGCACACAAGTCGACAACATCAAGGGCCAACCAAGGAGTTGCACAAAAGGTATAATCATTGTTTCCCTTTATCATCTTTCTTATGTGTTTTATTCTTTAGGCTAACCATTTGAAGTGATTCTTGTTTTTTCCTTTTTTCATTTTAGTTATCTTGCATACTTAGGTTAGGATAAAAACACTAGGCTCACACTTCCTAATGGGAGGAATTTTGTTCAACCATATTGGATCATCTTCAACGTTCAATGTCGAGCTTCTACTATTGTAGGAGACTCACCATTGTTGGGAAGCTACATGGTCTCTCTTCTTCTCTCTTATGGGGGTATTATTTTTCCCTGAATGGTTTTTTTTCCCTCTCATGCATCATTAAGAGTGTTTTGTATTTTATCTATCTTTTGGGGAGGAGTTTTGTACCACTAGGTTTTCTCTTTTTCTTTGTTTGTGAGAGATTCCATTTGTATTTGTACAATGGGAACCTAACATGGCCTCATAGTTGGGACCCATCTTTGTGTCATTTATATACTAATCAACTCCCTAAGTTGTACTTAAGGGGGGGTTGTTGGTGTAAATAGGTATTTTCCTATGTAGTCTTATCTAGGTCCTATTTACATTGTTAAGTCCACTTAGGTCCTAGGAGGGTATCTTTCTAGTTAAGAATTAGTTGTCATTTATCTTATCTAGTTGGATTTTATTTAATCCTTGTGTCCTAGGTTATTTAATATTGAATTATGTCATTTAATTATGACACAGTCATTTAATGTAGATACAAATTCACCCTTTCCTCTATAAGAAAGGTTTCATATGTACATTATCATCAATCTCAATTTAGCTGTGTAATTACAATATATCATTGCAACATTGAGCATTACATATTGGCCACATCTTGCATCCATTGTTGTAATTTCATGTTCTTGCTTTTCCCTCTTGTGGAAGGTTGTTGGCTTTTGTAAATGATCTGAGAGCCTTGACTCCTTGACTGATTCTAACATGTTCTAAGAGCTATATCTCAACTCCTAAGAATGAAGGTTATGAATTAATATCTAATGCATGATTAATGTTCC
The DNA here is from genome assembly GCA_007258455.2 of Sequoia sempervirens. Classification (NCBI taxonomy): domain Eukaryota; kingdom Viridiplantae; phylum Streptophyta; class Pinopsida; order Cupressales; family Cupressaceae; genus Sequoia; species Sequoia sempervirens. Next base: position 162,292,001 of record VDFB02105785.1, on the reverse strand, counting down.
ATGGATTATTTATTAGGTTTCTTCATGCAAGTATAAAAGTATAGACTAAACAAAATGAAGTATGATTTCAAGGGAATCTTTCTCAAATTTAAGATTACTTCAATTTGTAAATTTGTAGGAGATAGTCACATGGGAAATTTGGGCTTGGAGGAGCTCAAAGAATAGATTTTGGGGCTAATCCCTCCCAGCTAGATCAAAATTTGGTTAGTAATGGAATTGCATAAGCTGGTAGATTTCCAACTTTTTCTCAATGTCCAAAGCTCATCATGGAATGCAAAGAGAATTATCTTCTTAATTTAAAGAACATTGTGGCACTTGATTGGAGAATATTAGTTGACATCTTTATTGAAGCAATCATAGAGGCATTTGGTATCCCTTCCTATCCTACAATGACTAGCATGACTAGAGAATATGGTCAAATATTTTATGATCAAGGTCTAAATAAATACAAGAAATATTAATGACCATTGGATGAAGAAGAAAATGGTAGCATTAGCTAAGATGTCTAAAAAATTATGTAGGGCTAATTCCATCCTAGAAATAAATGACTTGTTAACCTTGTTGAGTGGGGTGATGGGATTTCCATCCACTTATTCCTTCCATTATTAGATTTTTATTTTCATTGATGAAGTTATAAATGGTTGATAGAAGATATATTGTGCCAAGTTGATAAGTGATATCCACCAAAAATTCATGGACCTAATAGAAATAAGGATTTTTTGCATGGCCTTCTATGTAGTTTACATGTTAGCCAAAAAAATTATTAACATGGATTAACATGCATTTAGAATACTTGTAATGTAGGAAGCCAAATAAAGGTATATGATTGTTATCCACAATTGCAACTATGAAAAATGGACCTATCTCATAAAAGGGTTAATAATGTATTTTCTATGCATATCACAAGGATTATTCAAGGAAAATTGAGTATGAGGTTTTCAAAGTAGGCTATGAAATTGGTTAATATATTTAAATATTGGTTCATACAATTTCCTAAATTCACATATTTGAGAATATAAGGTTTCTTTGGTGCACCCTAAGACTTCCCAAGTACCCAACATACAAAATGGTGTTGTTAGAACTAAAAAGGAAAATTTGCCAATATCATAAAATTTTGAAGGACTTACATAGAGATGTTGTTTCATTTGCCCTTGTTGTAGGTAATGGATTATTTTATTTTCCTTCACATTCTTCAAAAGAATCAAATGTTGGATAAAAAATGTATCATCTCTTGACCTACAAAGCTTGATCAAAATTTTTGGTCCATACAATAAGTTGGAAAATAATATGGGAAAATAAAATCACCATGAGGGACAATTAGAGGATTTTTGGTTCAATTGACAAAATGATTTTGAAGTCAAAAAGAGGGATTATTCAATACTCCCTCTTGATTCAATAAGAAAGTTCAAGATTTTTTGTGGTACTAGATTAATTGATAGATGATGGGTAATTGGTCAAAGAAGTATAGTATGGGAAAAAATTTAGTCGACCAATTCCTCTTCCTAATTGGGTCAAGGAAGAAGTTATCTCCCTCAAGATGAAGGCATGAAGTATATCCTAAGATATAGAAAAATATGGGTTGATACAGGTAAGTGCACCAAGATGGTTCCCAAAAAGGGGCTTAAGTGGCCACTTTTTTTCTGAAATCAAGAAATACTGACCTTGGACATGAAATTGAGGATAGTTACACTCAAAATTTTGAGATGGAACAAAAAAAATGATCAAAGTGCTCTTAGTCTACTTTCTTTAGAAACTACTAATTTCTTTGAAAATGGTTGAGATTAAGGGGTTCAAAAGAGGGACATACACAAATTGGTGTTGTTTTTGTCAGAAAAACATAACATAGCAATTCTTGTATGACCCTAGCATGGTGAACTATTTTGTAGTATTTTTAAAATCACTATAGTCAAAAGTTAGCTAATAGTATCTAGTTGATGCATGATTTTTCTGATAATTTTTTAAAGAATATTTTATTTTTTATTAATTTTCTAAGTGGGCACTTCCTGAAAAGTAGAATTTTGGCCATGCTCCCCCTAAAATATTTTGAAGTTAATTGATTTTTAAAGTTTTAGAATGGAGTCTAGTTTCTAAAAATGTAATTTATTTGAAATTTTGATGAATGGTTAATTTATAACGAAAAAAACACCAAACACTGCTTTTTGGCAAAAAAGAGACATACAAACAAAAGAAATTATGGATGAAAGGCTTAACATTGTCAAAACGTGAAAAAAATTACATCGTTGGATAGCTAAGAGAGAACCTAACATTACCCATGTGTTTGATTTTGTTGATATTAAACCAGATGTAATCCTGATGATGAGCATGAACCCAATTATGTGAAAATTTTGTAGAATTTGCAAAAACACATCTCTGGTCATTGGGAATGCCCTCCAAGACTTTGGGTTAGTATTCCAAGGAAAATACCAATGCTAAGGCTCGGGGATTCCCAAAAAAAAAATATAACACGAGCGTGTTATAATGCACTCGCGTTATGTCTTTTTTTTTGACATTTTTTTGCTTATCCGAGATACATGTCAAGCGAGACATAACGCGCGCGTGTTATAACGCGCTCACATTATGTCTTCCTTAATGTTAAGTGCCACTCTATTGAATGTTTTTTGATATATTTGTATGGTTGTATGTACTTTATGTTGGTGTGTCATGTATGTATGTATGCACATATGCTTGTATGTATGTATGTATGTATGCCTATATGTATCAGTGCATGTATATTGTATGGATGTAGGATTGGATGTACATGATGTATTATGCTTGAATGTATTTATGTATGTCTTTAGAGGGAGGGAGAATTTTAAGAGAGAGAGAGAGAGAGAGATATTTTTCTAGGTAGGGTGGGATGGGGAGAGGGAGAGAGAGAGTATGGAGAGAGGGAGAGGGGTGGAAGTGAGAGTTTAAGAGAGAGGGAGTGGGAGAGAAGGGGTTAGAGTGAGGGAGACTTA